>JAGDQP010072337.1:290-10523 GCA_022664845.1 Lepisma saccharinum | reverse complement strand
TAATCTGCCTTTACGTTAATGAGGAGCATGTTTGACTAGACCTCGGAAACTACCTAGCAAGGATTCTGCCAACTTCCCAACGGATTCCGTGATCCCTCCAAACCGTCGAGCACCCTCCATTTCAATATCGTTGTTGCTAAAATTCAACAGAAACCTTGCTAAACTATCTACACCCCACAAACTCAAAATTCTGTCAGGAATCTTCATTAGTTTTAACTGTACTCTTTTTTACTTTACATATAAAGAGTAATACTTTTTATGTATATAGATATTCCTCCGGGAGAAATTTAAATTTTGCTGGGTATAAAGTAAAAATTTTGAGGGCGTAAGTGGAGTTTTGCACTGTGTTTATTGACTCTTGAGAGTATATCTTTTTAGTTTAGGTTGTGCTCGATAATGAGGGTGGTGACACTGCCAATAGAGAGTGGGTCTGGAAGACTCACTGAATATATGATAAACTTAAGTCAACCTCCGGAGCTTTTCAAATGCAACTGTGTAGTTTACCAGATTTTAATTAAATCTATGCGCCGTCATTAATATGGAACAAACAAAGCCCTGTGAGAAAAATGCTAGGTAATGCTTCAATGTAATAACATGTTAACCTTTCCATTCACATTTCTCTATCTTTTTACTTAAAATTCGATATGTCAGGGCCCTTGAAATAGGTTCGGTTAGGTTTAATCAAATAAGAGGAAATAAAAGGCTCACAAACTTTTTGTAATTAAGTAGTTTCGGATATTACTTTTTAAAATACGCTTCCTAATAACGCGGTTAATAAAATTGCAATGCCATTTCTGTAATATAAACAGTTTCATTATCTCTGATTTCTACTCATAACTTACAATTTCATAATTTATTTGCCGATGCTTTCAAATGAATTTCCATAGTTACACTTTAAAGAAAAATGGATAAGAATGCCTAACTAAAATTAATCAGGTGAACGTTTTTTTCCTGATAGCATGAAAAATAGCTATTGTGACTTCTTTCTTCATTGAAGTTATATTCTTCAGTTATTTCCAGCGCACATTGATTTTCCATCATTTCATATTTCATTATTAACTTTAGATTCCCTATGTCCTTAAATTTTTACTATATTTAGAAAAACGATATCCCTCTTCATCCATATACGGAATCAATTTGTGAATGAAGGTTTCCATCGTTTCTTCTTCCCGCTAGAAACAATCAAATCAACGACAAAACAATAGAACGCAAAGTTAATATCTATTATTTCCACAGCTGTTCTAGCCTCACTGCGGGTTTATTTTTCTGAACAAGCCCTCGGCTCAACTGCCACCACGAGATCCTGTCAGAAAGCACTGTGTAACAGCAACAGAACATCATCCCTCATCTAGACCGCGGGGACGGGTCAGCTGTGGATTTGTCTGCGTATATGGCCCTAATTGATGGACTATCACATCGTTGTGGGCATGCAAGAAGTTCATATAGTTAGCAAATGGTCAGCAATGAGTACAAACTATCACTCATGTGTATTTTACTCGCACAGCCTTGCAAACTGTCACCTGAACACGCTACATAACAGTTATAGTATTGATTTGATGACTGCTGGTATTTTATTGCTATATTGAATCTATGACGCAAACGAATGCAACTGGCCGTCTACTCATCAAACCACGCCACAGTTTGTTTTAGTATTTTCGGTACATACGCATTAGAATCTATGGAGATACCTAGTGCCGCTGCCTGAGCTTAGCGTAGGTGGTGATCTTAACTATCATTTCATATATTGCAAATTAAATGAGTAGCCCAGGTGCAAAGGCGGCTAAATCGATGTTAACATATTTTCGGGAAAAGCGCAAAAAACTTACTGCCGCTCTCACAGCAAAGTTACAATGGCGCCTTTTTTTTAAAAAAAAAGGAAAATAAAACATCGATTTAGTGAATGAAAGGCTGTATAATCCTACTTCAACCATTTAATTAATATTTTACTTCAAATGTTGTGGGTAGCCCATTTTGCAGCCTAACGGGTGAGTTGACCCATTTTGCAAGCTCATCGGCGGCCATGATGGAAGTGCAATCGGTTGTATAACCGGCTATATCCGTCATTCGGGTGCATATCTGGCCATGTCCAGAAGCGGTGACGATGATTTGAAGTCACACCCTGCTAAAGACCGCAGTTTTTAAGAAAGTAAAACGTGTGACAGGACGAATATAAAATATAATAAATGCGTCATTCATCGAGAAAACGACGACTTGGCCCGTTCTGCAACCGTACATTTGTCGGCGACCATAAGTCCGTAAGACTTGGTCTCTTGTGCAACCGATTACGAATTTGGCCGGTTTTGCAGCCTAACGCTTTGAAGACTTCTCCGCCTTTGTACCCGCGCGAGATTTTCAAACTGCATTTTAAGGGGCTTTGGGCCGTTTTGGGGGCCTAATAAATACACCATTCGATAGCCAGTGAAAACCACTACCAAATAGTGCTTCTAACTCATTTTTCATTTTTTGGTCACTTGGCCGCGTTTGAATCTGGGCTACTCAAATTAAGCTTAGTCTTATGAGCCTATAATCATTTCCCTTCTATTGGTGGTGCAAAAGGTTATAAAACTAGTATAACGTTTTGGTATTCTTTCTCAATGAGTTTTGTAACGTATAATTCTACCATTATCTTGTGTTTCCACATAATAGCATCCATTACCCATTAATTGACGTTGAACGAAATTTTGCTTGGTGGCCAAAAAAAAGGGATACAGTACTTTGGAATTCTTTACCAATTCATTTTCGTTAACCTGGAATTGAACCATTACTAGGTTTCTACTTTGGGGCGCAAATTATTCGTTCATGGGTGTCGCAAAAATTGCGGTATCAGTTAAGTTGATTTTGGATACTTTCATTAAATTGTTCCTCCAGTTTAAGGTACTCATTACTCGTTAATGGGCAATGCAAATCTTGAGTTTAAGCTACAAAACGGCTAAAAAAATGCAATATTTGGAAAGTATTTAAGAACAATTTCGTTAAATAGGTGTATAATCATTATTTTGTTCCTCCAAATTGGATAGTCAATTTTTTTGTTGATCGAGGCACTACAAAACATTGGTTGGTGATACACTTCGCATGAAAAACTTTGGACTTCAAACGCCGTCCAGTTAGGTCAAACAATTTACAGTTTCAATCCACAATCGTATCTGGTAGAGACCATTTTTTCTTCTTTGCTCCATCTTTCCCATAGAATGAAAATCGGCAAACCTGAGCACACTATTCTCGAAATGTACATGTATTAGTATCGATAAAATGAAAATAAAAGCTAGATAAAAGTATACATATGATGATGCACATAGAAATCTGAACACACACGAAACATGGCAAATGTGAAATATATGCCAAACAGAGACGAGATAAATAGAGATGTAAAGAATGAGAGAGACAAACAAGAAGAGAGAGAACAGAAAAAAAATATGAATTCTAAATATAGTATAAACATCGAAAGAACCTAGCTTTATAAAATACAGTTCCCAGAAAGCCAACAGAAAAATAGAAGTGGCTTTTGGATTTTCATTTTTCTATGACAATTCGAATATGTGGACTGGTTACTTAAAAATAATTAAATCACTTTCCAGATGGCGAACATATTTGGTTATCAGATTAAATACTCATGATTTCCAGTGTAATAGGGGAGTATTGACACCCATCTAAGATAAGATTAAAATGTTATCATATATGCTTTCTGTAAGCGTATTCCATGCAAATTCGGTGGGGTTCATTAAACGTGCTTGTTCGGAAAACATTGTAAAAAAATCATTAGGTACCATAGGCCAATCCTACCATTCGAATCCATTAATGCAAATCAAAAGTGAGAAAAAATAATGAGTGTATTTTATTGAAAATATTTAGCAGAAAGAGCCTCACGAAATAACAAAATATTGAGGAAAGATTTTACTAATTTCTGAAAATTAATGTATTCCGAACATGTCCTTTTGGATTCCAACTATTGCGAAACAAAAAAAAATGTTGTAATTACAACAGTAACGAACTAGTTCTTTTAAAAATTCTCGCGGATAGAATGAACATTCCATGGATGAAAATCGAGCAATTTAGGCTATCAGCTAGATGCCCAATTTTTAAGCAATAGTTAACTTAAACACTCAAAGACACGCGAGGCGTCATTTTATTAACTTTTTATCAATATTACGAAAATGGGAACCCGGAAATTAAATTTGGTAGCTTTCGTAGTTTCGGGCGGGAAACATGCGTTGGAAAGACAAAATTTGAATAGGCGAAGCCATTAATATTGGCGGTGTCGTACCTAAATACCCGACAGACATCAATTATACCTCGTTCGAAAGCTAACAAAATAGGGATGGAAACGGTGTATTACGTATTCCCTTTGTGCTCCATATATAGAAGAGGAAGAAGATGAAAGCTGAAATTTTACGAAAAAAAAATAATATTTTTTTTATAATTCACATGCAGTTGGCAACACTCATACTTATCATACGCATAGTAAATAAATCCAGCATATACATAAGCAATTCCGACAAACATATGCAACAACTAGAAAATTTGGTACCATACATCATAAAGAGAGGGAGATCCCAAATATTGCCTCGGGGGGTCACCTTTTTACATTGGGCTAATGGGGGAAATGCCCCCCTGACTTTTCTCCCGCTTTGACTACACCTGTACAGTTGTCCCATATGTTGTTCCCTCGCAGCAAATGTGAGATGCACCACTTTGAGCAATCTACGGCATTTATTTTTGTAGCCGGTCGGCATCCGCCATTTTTTGGAAGAAATTACGCAGTAAATATATATGCCCCTTCTAGCTTGCTTTACCTATCTAGTCGTAGACCCAATACATACAGTATATTACCGCTTACAGACCCGTACGGAATCTTCTTTCTTGACGTTTTAGGCAGTTTTCACATTGTAATATGATACCCAGAGCCCGATTCTTCCTGTTCACACCAGACTTCTGGATTCACTTACTTTCTATTATAATAAAGGAGTTTTATGATCCTATTCGTAGTTCTTGAAGTGTATCAGCTTTCTGTGGTTATGTTTTAGTTATAGCAGTTTGTCGGTATTCCCAGTTAACTTTGCTATTTCGTCGTGTGAGATATTTGAGCTCATGGGTTTGGCCAGGGACCCATCTGTGTATGCGTGTGTGTGTGTGAACCTTTATCAGAGTGTGAGGTTTGAATTTTTCATTAGAATCATTTCACTTCATTTCATTTGCTTCATTAATTTTCTTTCTTCTTTCCGGTACCTCGGTTTGTATGGATCACAGTATCAACCGTCTGGTGCTAGTGAATTCTATTATTTTTTTATTCCAAGATTTTCTTTATGCAGTGATAATTTATGTTAGTGGTCATCCAGCCATGTTCTGGCCAGGCTCTTGGCTGTTTTATCTGCGGTGTATTTTATTGATTGGATATACATTATCTTCTTATATGTTTGGCCGGCGTCCATTTTTGTATACGTTCTGACCGTATTGTAGGTTCGACGTTCTGTCACTTCGACGATCTGACCGTTTGTGATTTTCGACGTTTTGTCACTTTCTGTATACGATTTGTCCATTTTTGTATACGTTCTGACCGTGTTGTATTTTCGACGTGCTGTCACTTCGACGATCTGACCGTTTGTGATTTTCGACGTTTTGTCACTTTCTGTATACGATTTGTCCCTTTCTGTATACGTTCTGACCGCTTTTCAGTTTCGACGTTCTAACACTTCAACGATCTGACCGTTTGGGGTTTTCGACGTTTTGTCACTTTCTGTATACGATTTGTCCATTTTTGTATACGTTTTGACCGTTTTTCAGTTTCGACGTTCTGGCACTTCGACGTTTTGACGTGTTCCCGCCGGCGTCCCACTTATGGTAGTTTCTCTGGTTATAGATTGTTTTTAGTTTCCTGATTTCCATGTTTCAATTAAGTAGCAATAACTTCCGGAACGGTATGTGTGTTTTTTTTTAAGTTTCCGTTTCATGTGGTCCCCAATGCATTGTTTAAGCTCTAAAACGGTATTTCTTTTATGTTAATTACACTTTGCTCGTTCATTTAGTATATTCCTGTTGTGAATTGAATCGGCAAGTCGCTATGTGTGTTTTCAGTTTGGTGTTCAGCATAGGTACATCAGAGCGGTTCCTAATATAGATATTCACGTAGGACACATGAACGGATTATTCCAGTAGCTGTTCATCTTTTTTCAATTATTTATTTCCACCATATTTCATGGTTTTTACATTAGTGTGTAGTGTTGGAAGTAGTGATTGGAATATTTTACAATTGGAGTCTGCTTTTACCCTTCGCACTATTTGCGATGGGATACAACTTTTCTGTGGCGTGTTCATGCCTCTTTGGTTCACATCATTCTATGTAGGAGAGTCAAAACTTCCGATATGTGTTCAGTATCGTCATGTGTGTCCAGTTATGTTTGTAGATAGTTGGTTTCTGTTAGCAAATTTTCTCGTGAGAATGTCATAATATACAACATATCATTTTAGTGCTATCTGTTTCTAGCCAGTCAGAGCTTAATATGGACCTCATAGCTCACTTTTCTGTTGTAGAGATTACGGAAGGGTCTTCTGCATTTCTTGTCCGTTGCGTCAGTTGGTAACTGAGTTTGTGTCACTAGCTTTTATAATTATAATATTTATTATTATACAGTATAGTTATTATTTCTATAAGAAATTGTCTATTGGCATGCTACAAATTATTTTGATCCCAATAGATTTTGGGGTTAGTAACCGCTTCGTCTTTCACCAATCCTGTGTTATACAGAATAGTTTGTCTATTTTTATTGTTTGGCGCTTGCCGGTGTCTCAACTAAGTATTACCGAACGTTTACTTTTAAGCTGAAAGTTTACTTTTTGCATTTGTTCTGTGCTAGATAATGCTACACTAAGATATTTATTGTATACTAGCTTGAATATTTCCTGAATTTTCCAGCCCAATTTCAACCTGTAGATGGGCTAAGAGAGTTCCAGTTCACTACTGCATGCCAAAAGCTGGTGAAACAATCTCAGTGAACAATTAACACAAATGACACAAATGCAGAAGGTCCATGCTCACGACAACAAAGAAGAGGGCCATGATCCCCATAATAAACTCTAACTGCCAGAAAAAGTTAACGATAACATAAAACATTACAAGCGCCTAACATATTGTTACACTATCATCTGAGGGTCATCTGATAGAAACCAACCATCTCCAAAAATAACTGGAAACATAGGAAGTTATTCAACAAATATGAAGACTTTTCAATCTTCTGCACAAAATGTATGACGAAACAAAGACGCTTGAACACACCACTCAAAGTGTTGTATCTCATCATAAATAGGGAAAAGGGTAAACGTCCACTCTAAATGTGAAATATCCCAACCAATACCTCCTACACTACACACAAAGCTGGCGGTTCTCATGTAAAAATAAACTTAGATATGGTAAAAAATTATTGCAAAAGAGTCCAGTTACTGGAACAATCCGTATCTGTGTCCTATGTCAGTAACTATATTTACACCTGCCCTTAGTGTTCATAAATTTACTGCGTAATATCTTCAAAAATGGCCGACGCCACGGGGCTGTAATTTATCCAAATGCCATAGACCCATCAATAATTGTCCAAAGGTGCTAATTTTTATTCATAATTAGCATTGTGAGTGAACAACAGAACGGATTAAGGCGTTTCAGTTGTTTAGGCGAGTCAATGCGGGAGAATGCCTCATAAGCCTAATGTAAAAGGCTATCCACAAGGCAATATTTGGTTTCTTGGATTTTTTTTCTGATGTTCCAAAACACCAAACTTTATTTTTGTTGCATATGATTTGCGGGAACACCTAAGGTATACGCTTGATTTTTGGTAGGCTTACGGTAAGTCAAAGTGTTGCAAAATGGCTGTTAAATATAAAAAAAAATCCTTAAATATTCAGGTCTCTTCTTCTAAATAAGGAGCACAAAGGAAACCAACGATACAGCGGTTGAATTTCTCTGTTACGAGTTTTGTAACCAGGTATCATTTATGACTAGCTTGTGATTAAGGTGACATCGACGTCGCCAAAATGAAGGCCCTTGCCTATTTAGAATTTCTCCCTTCAAAATATATTTCCCCGCCAAAAACAACGACAGCTACCAGATTTGATTTTCTGGTTCCCATTTTCGTAATTTGGACAACAATGGAAGGCCCAACGTGTCTTTACCGGGTGAAGTGGACTTCTTTCCACCCTAGTTGATTGTCTAATTCCGCTCAGTTTTCGGCCGGGTCAAATATTTTAATTATCTCCTTTCGTTTGAAGCGTGTTTCTCTCACGGGTGAACAGGACGTGAAATGTTTTCATAAGAGCACGAAAAACACGACAGCGAAATTCTCAGTTAACTATATGTTTCATTCCGGGGCAATTGGGTCAAGTCTTAGACTGGGTCACCGGGCCACTATCAATTCTGGTTGGATTATTCTGAGTAACCGGGTCAGATTATTAATTTAGATTATCAGTGAAGACTCACTTAAATCATTGAAGTAGTCTTTGAAGTATGTGCACGAGAAAGTATCCACTATGGCAATGGTGCTTTCAGATTGCTACTTATATTTTCGATTTGTCGAGTCTAGTACCGTATGATATTATTAATATTCGGAAGTACAGACAAAACAAGTTTTAAGTATCTACTCATCACACATACCTTTGATAAATTGCCCTATCATATGTTCAAAGCGAATATGTATGATTTATTTCATGCAAGAATAATCGCCAGCGGTTGTGACCTGCTTAGGCAATATCTTACGCAATAATTCATATAACGTTTGTTTAATTTAATTCACGTACGATAACTGTCGTTAGCAAACAAGTTATATTTGCTAACAAGAGATAAAACTACCATCGACATATTCCATATTTAAACATAGGAGGAAAGAAAATGACAACTTTTAAACAATCTTTACTCCAAATGTTTAGAACGTGCTTTCAGTGCTAATTTGCGCTTAATATATTTCAAGGTTATTTCCTGAATCATTTGTGTTATCTGCGATGTATATTTTCAATTCTTATTTTATAAAAACTGCATTTTCTTATAATGAATACTCAGTCGTATGACAGATACCTCAGTTATGTTTCCTTGTGTAGTTGTTTCTCTGCATTTCACTGTTTGTACGTGTCACATGAATGTGGCACAAGATCAAATATTTGAAGGACTTAACATTTTCTGCGTAATGCGTCCCTTAGAATATGACTACGTCAATACTAAAACCCTTGGCATATCCAGGATTTGTTGAGTATAATCGTCATTGTGTATTTAAATTACTATATCGCGGTGTGTGTGTTTCTTTCGTTTAAGAAAATGATTTGATGACCTTGTTATGAAATCTAACGAGAAAAAATATCCTTGCAGTTACTTCGTCGAATTTCAAACACTGGTTGTCTGTTTTCTGAGCATTCACTGAACTTGAAATATATCAACTGCTAATGTTGTATTATATTCAGAAATATTAATTGCAATTATATATACGAGCACTAAAATTACTAATTCCGACTTCTTCATTCATTGTCTTGGTATTTTACACATCAAGTAACGGAGACTGATATCATTGATGATAGCCTCTAATTTAGAAGCTAATAGGGAGTTTTCGTTTGCCATTGTACATGTTATGCTGAAATGATTATATCAATAATATATGCTATATCTATTTGAGGCCTACACCTTGCTGTGCTATGTTAGAATTTGAATTTTATTTATGCCTTTTAGGCAACTATGGTCGTGACAGGGTAGGGTGAAAGTGTCATCTTTGCATTTGCTTAGGTTAATTTGGAGAAACAAAATTCAGTATGGGCAGTCGATGGGATCGAAAATCCGACCTCCGAAATGGTACGCTAACGCTCAGCCACTGCGCTACAGTGGCTCGGTCGGTATGTTTGAATAAATAAATATATAGCACTTGGCGATATAAATAAAGATATCTGTTTCTTCTCTCATCAACAGTAGAAGTACCAAATTAATGCCATATAATAAAGGCCAGCTATTTTTAAGAAACTACGAAATACAGTTATAAACAGTTTCTTTCATTCCAGTATACTGTCGTAATAGCTAAATTATCAAGATTAGAGACAATGTTTCTTCCTCTCTAACAACAACTACTCTCAGAATTCATGGCCGTATAGAGTTAAAATTTACAAATCGTTACAACATATATTGTTTGTAAATCAAAACAAATATTTTATAACAATTTGATAATTTATTCTACTTAATTGTGAACTAGATACATTTTTATATTTTTACTTACAATAATG
>JAGDQP010072335.1:0-10523 GCA_022664845.1 Lepisma saccharinum | reverse complement strand
TTTCCTAAAACTTTATTTACGGTCTTCAGGCATCTATGGCTCAGAGGCGGATAGGCGTGAGAAGATAATGCGAGAAAGAAATCATCCAGGACTTAGTTTCGGACATACGTTTTCCGGAAGTGGTCTGGTATTACTGAGGCGAAATCAGGATAAACGTCATCAGAATGTTTGCCCGTCGAGATTCATCCCAGTACCCCCGAATGTAAACCCGACGCTCTACAAACTGAACTAAGGCTGCTCGTTGCAACTTTTATATAAAAAAAAAAACAATGATATTAAATGTTAGAAAGCACTGTAAGTGTAGTATAATGAGCGTTGCATGTAATTGGTGTAATGTAATATATCAAACTCATATGCTCTTTAAAATAGTACACATTCACACTGTTCTTCACATTTAACCAGGATGACTACTGTGGAGAAGTAAACACGAACATAACAAACGAAAACAAATGAAGGAAATTATTTTGATAAATCATTCAATTAGATTCATATTGCATTCGTTTGATAAACGAGCATTTTGAGAAGCTCAAAATGGAGCTTAGAGCATGAAAAAGGAAAGTCCTTTGGGAGTTTTGGAAACGAGGGTTGAAAGTCGTTATTCATCGTTCTTCGTTAACGATGCGAACCAAATTGTACACGCGAGAGATCAAGAGAGACAGCGTAAATGATCGAGACAGAATAAAGAGTGATAGATATTGGAGAGAGAAAGGGGGAATGAAACTTAGAGAAAGAGCAGTGTCGTAAGAATAAGAGAAAATAATCTACGCACATATATCTAGTCCATTTAATATTACATGATTCTGAGGAAACAATTAAATAATTCTTGGTATGATCTGACTTTGCACTGTAAAGTTCAAATATGTGCGTACTTGAATATAAAGGGAATTATAGTGTAGTGAATATGATCATGTCGTGTAAACAGAACTTAGCATTCGTCATATATGCTCCTCACTGTGATTATACCTCCGTCATAATATAGGTCATTTATGTCTCACGTATTTCACCCTTAATGGTAACGTACGGTCAAATATTCCTTGTTACTAAGGAGAAGAAAGATATTTTCTCGTCAATGGTTCGTCTTTGTACGTCGTTGATTGTCTGCGTGATAAACTGTGATACTTGTTGTGTTTTGATCAGCACGATTCAAATCTCTCACTTTTTGTATTCGTTTGCATTATCTGAAGTATCTTGTATTTCTTACAAGGGACATGACAATCGAGAAAAGACACGAGACACGATTTTTACAATACATCACGAGACAGCATCAAGTATCGTTCCTTCGGCAACTTATAATCTGACTTGATTATTTGTTTCAGTTATTGACAGGGGTGGATTTCGGCCCTGGCCCGGTCTGGCCGGGCCAGGCTAAATGTTTTCAGAGGCCTGGCCAGGCCAGGCAAATTCCTGCTGTAGCCCGTTTCACTTCCATTTTCATTCTATGGATAATAACAAATTAAGTTACAAAATCTATCGGATTAAAATTGGATACCATATCAACTTAACGTGAAAGTTAATACGTAATTCCTGACAGTTCCAAAGCTCTCACAAACATTGTAATGTCAGCGAGGTTCGTGATTGTCGAGGATATCTTTGAGAGAAGACTCACCGGGGAGAGTTGTACAGCTCCGATGGTCGTGCAGATATACAGAAATATCAGTAGTTCTTTTTTTAAAATTTATTAGGCCTTTGTATATAGGATTATTGCTGTGAATGCCCATATTAAAAGATGGTGATTTTTCTCTCCCTGCCCTATCCCTCCTTCAACCACTCTTGTTTACAAGTGTGATTGTAAAAAGCAGAAGGCCCTCAAAGCTGGAATTCTGTGATAGCACAGAAGCAAGGGAGGAAAGATGTAATCCCACATGCTTACGGTCACTGGGACTGTAAATAAAAGCGAAAACATCTATTGCGAATATTTTTTTCTGAAGAGCGGAAACAACCTCAAATGTTTCTTTTTCCTTCTTTCTTTTATAGACCTTTTTATTTTAAGCACAGGCATATCAATGAACTGGAGCCTTTTCTTGCTGGTCGTTGTTTATGGACCTTGTGTCGTTAATACATCTCTTAAAAATTACTGATTCCCAGAAATCTTCTCATTATCACCGTAGCAAATGGAATGTTTATATACATTCTCTTCCTCATTTTCTCTTCATCCCAACTATAGAACTGATTCTATTAGTAATAGAATCATGAGAAAAGGAATTTGAATATGCATGTCACAAGGTTTCAGATTTGATTGATACAATTCATACAAATGAACCGTCTAAATACAGGGTGTTGCAAAAAAAACCAACAAACTTGCGATCCATAAAAAACAAACCCTCTCAGTCATCAAGGTGGAGATTCGCAACTCTGGGCTGCCGAAAGCATAAGGAAATTAGCTGCAGAGCTTCATATTTTCAATACCATTAACAATAGAGCATACGCGGAAGGGGTACCGTCCAAGACTTCAGATCTCCACTTTCCAAAAATACATATTCCAAAAATTGTGCCATGGATGCACAGGGGATTCCTCCAAAAAGTAAGAGATTCATTTTTTCATTTTAGGGCCCACTTTCTACTCCTGTCTCCTAGCTATCTTAGCTACATTGCAGATCAGATTATTTAGGGAATATCGGAATCTCCGACTTCCTTAGGAAAATCCCTTGTCTACCCATTACAGCATTTTGAAATATGTGAAGTTTTTAATAGAACAAGTTTTAATAGGGTTGTTATTCGTCCCGGAAAATCTGGGACCATGTCGGAATCAAGGTCTGCGTTCTTGTGTCCCAAAATTAATTCTCGGGACGTATAAATGTCCCGGTTTGCAATAAAGGAAGGGAGAAATTGTCGTTTCCTTTCTCTCCACACGATTATATTCACTTCAATATATGAGTGTGTCAGCTCAAAAAGTTTTTAATTAAATACAAAGAACAAAGATTCCAGTTCACGATTCAACTACCTTAATATTGAATAAAACATTCATTTCATTGGGCCAGGGACAAAGCGTTTTGTTGCTCATTGGTTATTGATGTCGATATTACTCTTTGTTTCCATCTGCCTCCTGTTTCAGAGGTATTTGAACCACCGATCGAATTTCTAGGTATTTTCTGCAGACCATAACAATCCTAAGAAGAAAGCATACTTTGTTTAATAAAATCGGCATGGTAAGATTGAGAAATGTTTAAAAATGTATATAAAATAAAAACGTATGAGGATTCATTTTCGTATTATTGATTAAAGATTTATTTTTAACTTTTCCTTCCAACAATAGGTACGTGCTTCTGTTTCTATTTCGACCAGGGAATATTTTAACAGTTTAAGAAGTAGTATCAATGTTGCTGGCCGGGTGGCCGAGCGGTCTGCGGCGGTAGGCCAACGGCTCGAAGGTCCCGAAAGGAGCATGGGTGTGGATATTAACAGCTAAATGCGAATCGTGACGGGCCGAAGTCCAAAGTTGCTAGACTGGCCCATATAAAAATAAAGTTTAAAGTTTTAAGTATCACTGTCACCGTGATTACTTAGGTGCTGTCGAGTGTTGGACGAAAAGTTGAGTTACTTTTTGTAACACAAAGAAATAAATACCGAAGTCAACAGTTAGTAGAATGGCCCATACAAAAATAAAGTTTACAAAAGTTTTACGAAGACGTTCAATTGTTCAACTTTTTTTCATTTTTCCACATTTCAAAGGGTTTTGTAAATTGGTAGCTTCCGGGATTTTCACATTTAAAATGTAGGTATCACTTTTCACCGTAGATTTGAAGTATTTGAGGATACTATGACACCTCAATTCTTCTGTTAGTTGTATTGGAAAAATCAAGATCTAGAGCTCATTTTCTCACGCTTTCCAAAGTCTATTTCTTTAAATGAAGCATTTGTACATTTATTATTTCCGTCGTGTCAGGAAGTGCGTGAAATTGTTTTGCTTCTCCTACTTCGCAACAGCCTGTAAGTAACGAAAGGGAAGCCTTAACGTCAAATTTTACACAAGAAAATAAATAAAAAATGATCCCGCACAAATTTATTTCCAGCATAGTGGCGAAAAATGTTAATAAAAAATCTCATAGAACAATATGCAATGGAACAAACTTATCAGTTATATCTTAAAAGAAAACGCGTAACTTGTAAAAATACTTGTCTTACGAGAAATTTAGTTTGCAAGAAAATCGTGATTTTGTAGCTTTTTCTGGATTTCGATCATATCGCCTCTTGGGGTGAAGTCTGTTGCTAAGAGGCGTAGATATTTAATGTATTGTTGAGCCTATGTCTCAGGACGGAAGGATTGACATTCTAGTGTCTAGTCCATTGACATGTATGAAAAACAAGGTACGAAGTGTAGGCTAGTCATATTTGTAAGTATTTTGAATGTCTGTTAGGGTCACAAGCTAACAAGCTAACGGGTTGATTTTGGCTCTGGGCTAGCCTCGCCGGGGTAGGTCAAAAGTTTTCAAACGCCTAGGCGAACAAAGCAGATAATAATAATAATAATAATAATAAAATAGCGTTATTATTAGTATTATTGAGCCGTTATACTGCCCAAAAGTATACCCCTTCCAAGCAGTGGGCCAGGCCAAAAAATGAAACCGAAATCCACCCCTGGTTATTGAGGTGCTGGTTGGTGTTCCGGCAAAGTTGCCCTACGTTTCGTTCAACTACCTTGGTTCTTATGTAGCCGACAGGAACGCTAAAAGAAATTCCATCTGCAAATCGGGTCAGAACCTTGATTTTCATGCGGTCAAGGAAGTCAGTTGTCGTCAGTCTATGTGTAAAGATTGTTTAACTATTACGAGTTATTCCCTGTCAAAAGTTGACCAGGCAACTAAGTATTAGGAGAAAGCGCTCTTAGATTTCAAACTACCGTTTTAGTGTATATGCAGCCAATAAAGCTGGTGACATAAATTTTGTGTGCTAATTTTGGAGTACACAGTGCTTGTCTGAAGGTTGCTAAAAATCTGATTGGTAAAATAAATGTTAGTAAGTTGGTTTTACACGACCACTTTGGTTTTAACATGGTCGATTGGGTTCGTATTAGCACTTATATTATATATGTGAAGTTTAGCTTGTTTCCAGTCTTATAGTTTTTAGTTATTCTGGTCTGGTGCTTATTAATTAATTAGGTGTTCTGGTAGATTGCTCTTCAATTTAGTTTGCCTATCTTGGCGTTTAAGTTTCAAAAAAGTTACTTACATTGATTACGTATAATAATTTTGAGCATGTTGTAACAGTTTTTGTGCGATGCTTTTTCAGAATCTCATTAGTGGATAGAGTGTTGTGATAATGGACGCTTAGGTTTCGTTCAACCTCTTCTTCATTCATGTAGTTGTTAGAGTTGGTGATAGTCATTTCACGCACAAAATTTAATATGATACGTTTTAAGTTGTTCCCAGTCAGATGCTGTTCCGTTTTCAGGTAATACATCTCGAGTGGTTTCCCAGTAAGCTAGTTCAAGGGAACACGATACCAGCTACCAATATCAAATTTACGAAAGGGTACGTGAACATTTAGAAATTAGCCAGTAGAGGTGAAAAGAAATTAAGAACGTCCCTATTTGTTACAAGCTTTGTGAGCTCCAGAAATGTAAGAAATTTATCAGTTAACGTTGCATGGATAAGATTGTGTTCCAGTGGAAGGATGTTGTTACAAGAGTTGTCAACAAAATTGAGATATGTAAGTGACACTTAGTGAAACATTTAAAAAACAGTTCACTCAGTACTTAGCCAAAGAAGATGAAAATAAAAATATAGCCTACTATTTTATCATATCGTTCTTACACCATGTATGAATATGTGATCTAAAATTAGATCTCGTTGCCATGGGAATAGTAAATATTATTACATTCGAATGTACTATCATGGACAATATAATGTTTACATGACTTTATTATCCACGTTTTTCTCTAAACCTAGAAGATAGGCGACCCAACAGGGGGCAATGTGTGATTCTGAGAGTGTGAGGGGTGGAATTGTCTTTTCATTAAGAAAAATGATTATCGCATGTTCTGGCCTCTGGAAAGATATTTATGGTTTCTTGTAGTAAGGAAACAATGAAAAATAAAAGTATGAGAATCACATTTGAAACAGCAAAACAGGGAACTTACCACAATTTTACTTTAGTTGGGCCATTAGTTGAAATTAACTGAAAGACGAAATTTTATTTGTCCAGTAGAAAAGATCCTTACCGAACATGGAGAAACGAAAATGAACGCTGAAACCTATGGTAACTAGATAATTATTTCTTTCTTAATGAATCGAGTATTTCATAGAACACTAACCTTATGCACGAAAGACAAGACAAAACGTCTGTTTCTATCAGTACTTAAAAATGGGGCACGACATTCATGCTTTATAATTTCTGATATTACGTTGTTATTTACTTTAGAAAGAAAATGTTAGTAGCAAAATACACAAAATATGTTGCGTGCTAAAGGTATAGTAAATGTAATTGATATATATATATATATTGATGTTTAAAAGATACAAATAAAAATGTGATTCTTTGAGCATCATATGGAGAATATCTGAGATAAATTAACATTTTTCTCTTTCCAGAAAAATATTTGTGTGTGTGCGTGCGTGTGATAAACGTAGATATGAGTATATCTTGTTCGAAACGGCCATCATATCTAACTTTGATTGGAGAGTGATGGTTTCGAATTCGGGAGGTCCTCGGTTCGGTACCAGCGGTTGACTGTCCTGGCTTAATATTTCTCAGTGTTTTTCTCAGCCAAACCAGGCACGTACCGGGATGGTACCTTACTTTATGACTTGGCCGACACCCTACCGCATTTCACAAAACTTTATCTTGGAGTGATCCATAGGTGTCCAAAAGCTATAAATAAGATGCAAATCCAACGAGAATAATATATAAACATGTCGCTCTGTGAATCGATTTTGCTTTTTAATGCCGTGTTGATGGATCGACATGGAGACCGAGATGGATCGAGTGGCCGTAGCTCAGTTGCTATAGCATTGGCTTAGCAATCGAAAGATTTTAGTACGAAAAACTATCCTGACTGAAGTAGCACCGGGCAATTATCCTCACGACACGAATAAACTAATGTTTATAATAATCTGCAGATATAGAATAAACACAAATATAACCAATGACAGAGAATGTGTGTAGGAGAAGGAATGAGTAAGAAAGAAAGAGAAAAGAGGAATTCGACGAAGTCATGGAAAGAAAGAGAAGGATAGAGAAAGATCAATGAAAATCTTGAAACAATATATTGATTTATTATTATCCTAAAGAACAAACGCAACCACACGGTTTACTTTCTGATTCTAGCTAGTGATGCTGCTTTTCTCTCAAATCCACGAAGAATTTCTGATCAGTTCTGTAAATAGTTGAAGCTATCATTTTAGTCGAAAAAACACGGCGCTGACTGGGTTATCGAACCCGGGTCATCAGAATGAAAGGTCAAGACGAAATCACTGCACTACACATTTCGCTTCTAAAAATCTATGCAAAACATGTTACAGTTGTTCTGTGTTAAAGAAGTACAAAAACTAGACGCTTCAGGTCAATGGCTTCTTCGTATTTACACTGTTAACACACAGATACTCTTTTTTGTATCTTCCAACCAATATTCGTTAATCGTCATCATCTTCTTTTTCTACAAGGACGTTCCTACCAAAGGGAATTCGGCTAGCTGCTTCCACATTTATTAGTATTCGACGTTCACGAACAGAAGTGTCTATTCAATTGTTCACTTTAGCTTTGTAAACACATTTTTGGTAAGAACAGGTTTCGAAGCTGTGTTACTCACTTTCAATACTCAGAAGTCTGACATCATTCCACTGGACTAGTGTTCTTAGCAGAAGCTAAACCTCCAGAAATATCATTACTACTTTCAGCGGCCGGATTCTCAAAACTTTTGGAACAATATTACTAGTCTCTACACTATTAATATCAATTCTCTTCACAAGTTCCTGTTTCTCAAATTTTCAGTTGTAAAATACTAGCTACAAGTCCACGGACTAGTATCACAATGTGACTAGTATTACTACTGATTCTGTTTCTCGAAATAACAGTGTAGTCGTCTACACTCGTAACACACAAATAAATGTCCACAAGTATCTGCAGACTTGTAGCGCATGTAGATGGATCGTTACAAGCCAAGATTTACTTTTTACAGGGAAAGTATAATTAATAAGAGAGATTGGAAATGAAATTACGTGCATACATTTTTTAAATGCTCTCTATTTTTTTAAATATTCATGTCGCGCGGTTCATCATCACTCTAAAAACGCAATGTCTTTCCACCATAAATAATCATTAAATAACTGTGATGCTGTAGTCTATCCAAAACGCACTTATTTAAAATGTATTATTATTTTTATAGTCTAAATAAAATTTATTAGTATTTTTTCTGAGTTCAGTATTGTGTTCCACTTTCAAGTAATTTTGATACTATAAAATGTTTTAGGAGAATTTCTTGAGGATCTACAACATGAAATCAAATCATTAACAATTTCCAGTACATGACATTTCTGGAATAGAATAATTGTATCAGTTGAATCTGAAATTATTTGTAATCAGTTCTAAACATTATATTCAAAGTATGCGTCTGAAATATTTAACTGTAGCATGCCTTGATTAGCGTAAAAAGGCACGTAGGTATTAATTTGTTTCTAAATATCTTATCTTATTTCAAGTAAACTTGTATCAAAAGGTAACTTTTCATTTAAATTCTGAAACGATTCCAACTTTACTCAATTTTTCAACATAAAAATGTATTTCTTGTGTTGCCTCATTTTTAATACAATACTCTTTTTCTTGTGTTGCTTCTAAACAGAATAAAGAGAAGACAATTGGGTTATATCTGTTTTTAGAAGTAGAGCAGAAAGTGCTTTTTTTGTTTTGTCTAACTTTGGTTGGTTTGCAATTTAGATATGACTAACCTAAGCTGGCTCATCTTTTCGTTTATCATCATGCGAATACGATTTTACTTCACTATACTTTTTGAGTTGAAAAGCATTCATTATTTTACGAAGATATACATTTTGCGCGAATAAGAGTCCTGCAAATCCAGGTCCGCACCAGCCCCGACCGACATGTGCGACTCCTACCTCGTTAACGCACCAGCTCACTGGTTGGCCCAGGGCCAACGTATTAGAAAACTGCTCGAAAGGTCCCAGGATGGAACCCGTAAGTCGCTACTTTTACGGGTTTTGTTTTTCAAGATTTTCTTTTGTCATGTACACTCATTCAATCAAAATGTGAGCGCACTCTTTAGCAGCTCTTAAAAAGTTTTAGTCCAGAAATGCAGCTACATGGCAACCTCGTAAAAACATGAGTGACCACTGGGCGGGTTTTAATACAATGAGTGTATTAGTGCAGTTTTGAAAGTACTAATCTTTGTGAAGAAAATAATGTTTGTATATCTAGTCGTGATGTAGTTAAAAATATGTTAATACAATTAATTACAACTATTCTTTTGTTATTATTGACCGTAAAATAAATTACAATATACAGCGATGTTGCTATATCTGTAATCATTAGCGATGAAGTTTTGCTATTTCCCACTTGGGGCGTTAAATACTGTTTTTGAAACTTTTAACAAATTATATAACATGGTTTTCATATGTATTGATTCTAACAAATAGTAGTCAATAGAAGATTAGCTCATAAATGCACGAAACACTGTAACTGAAACAAAAAACAGTTTTATATAACTTTGCTTTAATTTCTGTAAGAGTTGAGCTTGGAGCTTAATTATCTGATGCCTTCGTGGCCGTGCGTGCTTCGTCGCGTCAATTTTTCCCCTTTTCGTTCATAAAGCTGGCGACGCGAGTTTGAATCCCGAAGTTTGCTCTTCTTTTCTCACAAAGCTCCGTCATCTATGTTCGTATTGAATGAACGTATTAGTTTGATTCCTGTCAAATGCAAAGAAATCTGACAACGATTACCATTCCTTTAATAAGGGTTAACCATTTCAAGGTATAGTATAATAATTATATCAAAATGTTTAGAAAAGAACAGATTAATCTAGGTCATATTTGCTAACGTCAAACTTGAGGTCAGTGACATTCTATCTACTATCTTAATTTAATCACATGCATGAACTCTTAAAATGCAGAAGGCAAACCAAATGAAAAGGGTTTTCCAAATTTAAACACCAAATTAGAAACGTCTGGATAAATCGAGATCGCTGAACCAAAATTTGAAGTCAGTTTTTCTGTATCTGTTTTCGTTTTGGCGCTAGCCTCCATTACAGATGGAGGAATCAAAATTAAGAGGTCCAGTATTTTAAGGCACATATAAATGTTTCGTTCAAAACGATAGCTTTGCAATTGATTATCAATAAAATAAATTGTATTCCCCCCCAGGGTATCTTTTACTAAATCCGCCCATGCGAGCAAGGTGTTTGTCCACCACAAAGCGCACATGGCATGAGCAGGGATCGATCCAGCGCAGTGGTTCTCAACCTTTTTCATGCCGCGACGCCCTTGTAAGCTGCCTTCTACCCTGCGATCCCCAGAAGCAATTTTCTTGTTTGTAATAAGCAAATTTATTTAACGTTGTATTAAATAGCCTCCTGAAGG
>JAGDQP010072334.1:0-10523 GCA_022664845.1 Lepisma saccharinum | reverse complement strand
TCAGGAAAGTACAAACGATCCCCCTGTCCAAATAAGACAAATAGTACAATAGAAAATTCCAATTATAACATAAACTGCTGGAAAACTATCCTCCCCATATCGCATCCAAGTTATGCCTTCAAAGTCAAATTCCTTCCCCCCAAATTTTCGACCATATTCAATCCAAGATATATATACACCAAAGCAAAAGCAAATGTCAACCCCCTTCCTTTCAGTCCCAATTCAACCATTAATCCTGACAATTTCAACAACCCACTCCCTTCTACTTCAAATTCAATCCCTCTCAACTAAATTTCACTTATCACCCCCCTCCTCCCAACAAATCCTTACATCACAGACAATAATCCTTCCTTACAACCACCTACTTCTCTTTCACACATCACCAATCTAACCCCCACTGCTTCACCCCCCTTCTACAAAATCAAGTACCTACTAACCTTAATATTTAGAACTAAATTAAGGCAGTGTGCATAGCAGTGGATGTACACAATGTTTTTATTGTCGTCCTTAAACCGTCTCTGTACACCATTAAACTCTCCTGCCATCGCAGAAACCCCATCAAAACACACTGCTACTGTGTTTTCCCGTTTGACCCCCATATCATAACAAACTCTTTCTATATCTTTGAAAATAGGTTCAGCATCGATTTTAGTAAGACGTACAAGTCCAATAAATCGCTCCACTGGAACTTGTTGTCTCCTAGGAATATATCGTAAGACAAGCGCTAGTTGCTCATGGTGGCCAACATCTGACGTTTCATCTGCCATTATAGACACATATTCTCCGACTATATCTTCCCTGATCTGTCTTAAAAGAACACTGCTTAGTGCTTGCAATATATCATTTTGTATCTCATGACTAAGGTAGTTGCAGTTTTTTGGCGCAGGCTCAATATAAGATTGGAAAAACGGATAGTTCTTCTTAAGCAGTTCGACCATTTCTAAAAATAAACCCTTTTCATTACTTCTTTCGCTTTCATCATGACCACGAAGAGGTTTCCCTCCCTTCCCCAGTACACGAATTATGTCTAGCAATCTTGCAACATGCATACGGTTTTCCAGTCTTTCTTTTTCCTTTAACTAGGCTTCTTTTGACTTTTGACTCCGTGAAGAACGGTCCGGGTTAATTTCTTCTCGTGGTATCCAAAATTTGTAAAATCTGTGTAGATATGTGGACGGTCCTTATTTCCTAATGTCGAAAATAGCCAAATATTGAACAGCACTATGTGCATCAGTGTTGGCAAAATCATGTTAAAAAAATAGGTTTTATGGTTTAAACCAGGTTCTTGTGAGGTTTAAACCAGGTTTGTTTGGTTTAAATAGGTTTCCTTTATTTATTTAGATTACTACATTATTCTACATTCAAAATAATGTAGAACTATTTTACATTATTTGTTCTTAAATCTGAGTGAGGTAGTTGTTTCCTGTTCTTTTTAATCGTAAAATATATTTACTCATGATATATAAAAAAAATTGGCCCTTGTACTTCAAAAAATAATTGTGACTCATCCTCACCTTTCATTGGCATAACTCTGCCCCTATTCTTTCTCGTCTTCTAACTGAAACACATCCAAACTCTATAAAGATTTTTCCACTACCTTTTTCCACTAAAATAAAATAACTTATTTTCTTACTTGTAATAGCTTTGAGAAGAATCCATCGCCATCGTCAGAAGTTTGTTCCTGGATTTCGTCTTTATCCTCTGCCAATTGCTTCTCCCTATTAAACGATGACTTACCAGCAGTTTCGCTTGAAGTTGAAGATGTGTTTTTTATCTACCCAAGCAAAGTTCTCTTAACCTAAATAATATAAAAAAACACAAGTAAAAATAATAAAAACCATGTTTAATATCTCAAATAACAAAACAACAGCAGTAAAATACCCACACGGCTCGTCTAACTAAAACCATCACAAACACAGATGAGAGACGGATGCAATCTTTCTTTCATGCATCTCGGACGTGACATAATATTAAATTCAATATTATAATTATAATAATGTTGAAGGACGATATTATTTTTTTTTCTTTTTCAAAATTATTAATTGGGCACGCAATATAAATTGTTAACAATAAAAATACATTCAATAAATTAAATCATATAAAAATTAAATATTAAGGTAGGAGGAACGTAACAGCTATAACTATATGTTAAGTCACACAATATTGGTTGCTGAGGTATCGTTAAAATTATAAAAACGGGTTCCTAAGTAATTATTTACATAGCTTTAAATTTCAACGTATCAACAGTTACTATATAAAAACATTTACTCAGTTTTAAAAGTGTTGCTTGTACATCAAAGTTTTCAAACTTCACAATTTTAGTAAAAATAACGTTAATAATTTTAGCTACAATAGTAAAATGTAATATCATTTTTAATCTTCAAATTTGGAAGTCTATGCATGCAAACTATAATATCTTTAAACCAATAATATAAAATCTATATTTTTTTCGACAGCCAGCGTCTCATTTCTGATTCTTGCGGACGCGTATGCCAATAAGCAAAAATTTCGAGGTTTCGGAGTTAACCTACAAGTTTAAAGGGTTATTTATACATTTTTTTTTAAGTTTTTTTCACAACTAATTAATTTTTAATCAAATGTATTCTTCCATTTGTCACATAAATATGCTAATTTAAAATAATATTATTATAATATATCTATTTGTCTTTAATTTACATTTTTTTTCAAAACCTCTTTTTTTTAACCGTCTTTAAAATTTTATAAAATTAAATTACGTCATTTTATTTTAAAATAAAAATATTTAAAATTCCAACACTCTTCCATAACCCTAAATTTTAATATTTTCTTTAACAAGTAAATTCATTTAATTTTTAAACTTATAAATTTCAGCTGAACAAACTTCAACATTTTATTATAATTATAAAATTGTGTCAAAATGGACCATCCCACCTTTATAATATAATTCATATTACAATTAAACAACGCTAAATTACAAATAAAAATAGTATTTTTTAAAAAAAAAGTTGCTTTTCTATATAATTTTAAAAAAACTTCAAAAATATTTAATTTAAAACAAATTTATATTTTTAAAATATAAAAAATAAAACAACAAATAAAAATGTATAATTACGATACAATTTTTTTTTTAAATCTAGCATTCGTATAATTCAAAATAATGCTGTTGTACTATGTTTAATAATTAAAATTCTTGAGGAGATATAGCAACTTTTAGTAAGCATACCACAAATTAAAATAAACATATTTTTTTGCTACTCTGCTTAATTTCAAATCAATAATTTACAGTCCAGTACGCTAGGGTTTGCTTGTTAAACAATTTTTAATTGCTCACATGTCTAAATAATTACAAAATTTTAAATATATATAATAAATTACGTAATTCCGTAAATGTACATAAAAAGCCTCATAAAAGGCTAGGAAGGTACTATATCCTTCACACTAAGTACTTAGAATTTGGGTTTTGAGCTACGCCAGTCTAGAATTTGAGTACACCTCGTATAGATTATATTCATAAAAATATCAACTAATCATGCAAGTATGCCCTGAGAGGTTAAAGCGCTCGCTTTCTGTGCACGTGGTCACGGGTTCAAATCCCGCCGGGGTCCATTGAACGCAATGGTTCAGAGCCCACTTTACCAAAAACTGTAGGTAGCGTCGTTAAAAGCTCACCAGCTTATTTAGGAAGTTAATAATAATTCACTCACTCAAGAAATGATACCGGAATGCACTTAATTTTCACATTGTGCAATTTTGCGTATCATATTCTACATGTAAATTGTTATTGCTACCAGTGACTGTTAAGAAATAGCATGAAATACCATATTTTAACCGGAATAATGGAACGCTACAGCGTTGTTGCTTTTTTTTTTTTTTTGTTATGGATACCATCTCAAGAAAATGTATGTAAGTAATGAATGTGTAAGATAATTTTAAGGCCAATTCAGAAGTGATTGTGATGATACTATATTTAGAACCAAAGTAAATACTCTAAAACGATATAAAGTTTACTTTTTATTTAATATAGAATGTAGAAATTTACAAAAAATACAGAAGTATCAAATTATGATCTAGCGCAAACTCTTTTCTTATTAACGTAATATATGTACCCAGGGATTCTGCTTCCCCCCCCCTCCAGACGAGGATATCACTCCTCCAAATCGTAGAGCACACAATCCAAACTTTTTTTTTACTATTATAAATCACCAGAAGACCTGCCAAAGTTTACTTATACCTCTGACTTTAGATTTACACCACCCGAACTAAAATTCCGGGCAGAATCCATGTATGTAATAACATATTTAGATTCTAATACTTAAATAAGCATTTTTATTTTCTAAACGTTCAGTATATCAATTATTTTGGGTATTCAGCTATTAATTCATAAATAAGAAATAATTAATGTTTAGCTTAGCCTTTTTCTTCGTTTATTGAATTGAATATTAGCAGTGAAACAATGAAATGCTATCATATCATTTGGATTAGGGATTAAGATTGTTGTGAGAAGCACTAATAAAAAAAATTTGAATTTTAATTTAAAGAGTTTATTTACATAAATGCACATTAATCCATTTTAATTTAATCCCTTAACTAACACTAAATGCTAAACGAGTAGGTAAGGTATTATAGGAAATAAGGTAACACTTAATAAGCACTTTGGACGCTCGCGACATCTATTGAAAATACCACTTATACGAGAAACTGGTCCTAACAGGATACGCTTGTTCATTTTATAATTGTATTTGCCCATTAGGTAATTTAATATATTTTGAAAGTATCTCTGGCTTTTACTTAATTGTATTCACTGTTTTGCTGCATATGTTTAAGAGATTTAGTTCTTCCAGGATTCTTAAGCATCTAGGGTCCTGTATAATATGGGATTTCCCGTCTTTTAGGTAAAATTTACGCGTCCCGTATTATCAGTGGTTGTATTACACGTAGTAACTTTACATAACTATTTTCAAAATATCAATAATTTTAACAAGCTGTGATGGACTCTTTTTCCAACTGTTTCCTGATGACTAGACTTTGGGATAAGAATATAATACTCGTGCCTTCTGTTTGCTCTAGGTGATAACACACTGTAAAACATAGCTGTGGTAATTCAACACTTTTCGGTTTTCCAGAGAGATCACTACTTTTTGCGTTAAATCAACACCCTTTGTTGAGTGATTTCGGTGATTCAACACTGTGATACTGTGATTCAACACTGTGTGACACATGACACTCTTTATTATGTTGAATCCCTGAAATCAACATCGTTTGTTGTATTCAATCAACACAAAACTGGTGGTGACACAGTGATACCAAAAATTGTCGAATTAACACAGGTATTTTTCCCAGTGCAGATCCTTACGAAATTGAAATATTCATTAATTCCGCCCGCCAGTGTTTTTGGTGTGTGAGCATTCGGAAGCAAGAAGTTTTCTGTGTTCTTGAATATTATGTATTTTATAAATTTTGGTGTTAGTTATATAGTAGTACAGGGCCTAACTAGTCTCTTTCATTTTAGGTTATTACAGATTTGTCCCGTATTTTTTTTTATTCCGTATATTTTGCCGAGCGTCCCGCAAGTTATTAATCAAAAGGTGGCAACCCTATTCTTACAACATCGGGTGAGTCGTAAAGCCCGTGAAGTTCTACATTATGCAGTCTCCTCCATTCTTCAGTCATCTCGTCTCGTTTCGACCCGTACATATTTCTAAAACCACACGTAATTTATGTCCATCTGATGGGGTCGTACTCCAACCTTTGCAACCGTGAAGTATTAGCGGCAGAATAACCGTTCTGTATATTTTTAATTTCAACTTCCTTGATATTAATCGCAAGTTGAGTTTCTGGACTGAATAGGAACATGAGTTGCCCGATATTAAGCGATTTTTTATTTCTTCCGTGACCTAGTTTTTGCTTGTTACATATGCTCCCAAGTATTTAAACGTGTTTACATTCTCTATGTTCTCATTCTTAATTGTTTTGTATCTATTTCCGTTATTCTCTGTGTCTCGGCTTATCATGTATTTTGTTTTCTCTATATTTAAGTGTAGACCTATCTCATGGCACGCATCTACAAAGACATCGATGTTACTTTGTAGTGCATCTATATCGTCCCCTATTAAATCTACATCTTCCACGTTTACAAACGGTTGATTCAAGCCATTCAAGGTTAGTCCCTTTTTGCCCTTTTTATTTTCTGAATTGCATATTCTAACGCAAAGTTAAAGATGATTGGTGACAAGCCATCTTTCAGTTTTTTGGCATTTATTGTCTTCCAACTGCCATGCCGATTTAATTACTGTAGTCATGGAAACCCCTTGTATTAAATCCTTGAGGATGAACGTAACAAAAATGCATGAATGTAATTTTCCTTTAAGAAAAATGTCATTGAAAGAGGATCTACTTTAAATTTCACTCACCATGGCCCCGTTTCCCCTATCAGTCTTCAGTCATAATAGGGAAACTCCGAAATATTACTTTGATTCAGCTCAATTATCTTCTCTGTTTCTTTCTGAGGAATACACAAACAGAGCATTGAACAACTACGCTTACGGTAAAAGCAATAAAACCGATGGTAACATTTTAAACAGATGTCGATATTATTCGAATTCCAAATAAAAAGTACCATTTTATAGTTCTGTAACCTCCTTCCCCTCTCATTAATGTATTGACATCCTTTATCGTCGACTGTTATCCGATCTAATGTGCACTCGTGTAAGTGCAAAATCTTCTTATGTGCGTAAATATTAAGTCATAAAAAAAACAATTAAGAAAAGTGCAATCTAGGGTAACGACTGAGTCGCAAGCTTCGAATTCAGACTTAATGCGTATATGCTAAGGAGTGTTCCATATGTACGCTTATATACGCTTAAAAGTTTCATTTGTAAGCACATCGTTGCGGAGAAATTAGATCATCGAAATTGATCATCAACGTTACCTTCCCCACACTCAAATGTTGGCATCTTTCCATCGACGTTTATGTGCGCTTATGGAGCGGCATGGAACACTAGTTGGCGTATAAACATAAGTTCAGAATTCCGAAGTTTCGATTCGAGTATTACTCTGGACTTCACTTGTCTTCATTGTTTTTCATCTCTAATAACTGCGCACACAAGAAGATATTACACATGCACACATAACCGCACATGAGACAATTTAGACACGCGTAACAACCATTGAGGTGTCAAGTCTCTATTTTCTATCATTGCTTTAAGTGTATTCTTTGAAATGTACTGAAGAACACTGTTCACTGCCATATATCTTCACTTGTACGTACACATGAGAAATTTAAGTGCACTAAAGCACACATATTGGGTAGTATGTACTGTATCAATCAAAATTTTGTTTTCGTCACTTAAGGAAAAATCATAATCATTTTCAATAACTCATTTTTTTCTGTAACGAAGTGCGCACAAATTAAAATTTAATGGACAAATAACTCTACATAGAACACTACCTGATACCTAAGCATAAAGTCTGAATTCCACGGCTGCGAGTGCAGTCTTACTCCGGTGCTCACTTTTCTTCATCATTTTCATGTCTTCATATGTGCACACACAAGAAGATTTTGCGCGCACACAGGTACACATAAGTGTCCGGTAATTTATTCATCAAAAGGTGGCAACCCTATTTCATAACTCAACTTGGTATTCGATGTTTTGAGCTGGCCTAGGAAAACATACTCATCAACTATGCCTATTGTCTCTCCACTAATCTTCATTTCCTTCTTTGCAGTATGTTGATTGTACACTGCTTTAGCTTTACTTAAATTCATTTTAAGGTCCATTTTCGAACTCCCGTTACTCAGTTCTTCCATTCTGGTTTGTAGTTCTTCCGCATTTGAAGCAAACAGGACTATATCATCACCGAACCGTAGGTGATGAAGATATTTGTCATTGATCTTTATTCCAACTTCATCTCAGTTTAACTTTTGATACACTTTCTTCAGGACGACAGAAAACAGTTTTAAAGAAATTGAATCTCCTTGCCTTACCCTCTTTCCAACTTTAAATTTTTCACTTTCTTGATGCAGTCTTATGACAGATGTGGCAGTTGAGTAAATGTTTCGCAGTAACTTGATGTATACATTTTCGGTGCCTTGATGTTCAAGTGATTTAAGTACTGCTGACAAGGAGACCGAATCGAATGCATTTTCAAAATCTATGAATCCCAAACATAGTGGAAGTTCATATTCATTAGTCCTTTCCATAACTTCATTCAATGTTTGTATGTGGTCTATTGTGCTAAATCCACGACGAAATCTGGCTTGTTCCCTTCCCTGGTTAAAATCCATGTCCCGTTCAATGCGATTCAAAATAACTTTTGTAAGCATTTTGTCACAAAACTGACAGTAAACTAATTGGTCTGTAGTTTTCGAAGCGTTCTTTGTCCCCTTTCTTGTACAAAAAAATTATAACAGCATTATTCCAACTTGAGGGTAATTCTCTCTTCCTCAGCCACATTCAGAATAATTTTGCAAGTTCCTCTTTCATTTTTTCACCTCCCCATTTAAACATCTTTCTGTGAGTCCATCTTCTCCAGCCGATTTTCCGTACTTCGCCCCTCGAAGTACTTTATTCACTTCTTATTTCATTACATCTGGGACATTTACATCATTTTCTTCTGAATCTTATTTTCCTAGTTCTTCATCTGAGTAATAGAATTCTCTGTA
Source organism: Lepisma saccharinum (assembly GCA_022664845.1). Lineage (NCBI taxonomy): Eukaryota > Metazoa > Arthropoda > Insecta > Zygentoma > Lepismatidae > Lepisma > Lepisma saccharinum. The sequence goes on along the minus strand of JAGDQP010072334.1, from coordinate 1,882 downwards.
GAAATTTTCAAATATTGTTATAATTTCTTCCTTATTTCGTGTTACGGTCCCGTCTGGTCTCTTAACTGCAATTATTTGCCTTTTCCCTATCAGGAGCTGTTGTTTGGTTTTCTTTAGGCTCTTGTTTTCCTCGATTGTATTTCTAACAAGATTTTCCTTGTATTTTCGTACATCCTTTCTTATTTCCTTTCTTAAAGTTTTATTTATTATGTACTCGAACTTTATTTAACTTTCCTCTTCTTTCATCTCCTTATTTTCTTCATCAAGAGTTTACTTCTTCTTAGATTTTGCTCTTTTTCTTTTTGATGCCTGCTATTCCCTTGGCTGTTTCTCTTATTATTTCAGTGACTATTTTATTTCTGATATTGATGTTTTTTTCATCCCCTAACTCTTCGAAGGCGCTGAATCTGTTGCTTAGCTCTAACTCAAATGTCTGTGTGTTCCTAGATTTTCGAGATCTAAAACTGGCGGTTCTCCTCTGATAAGCTTCTTTCTCTCAAGTCTAGTATTTACTTTCAGCTTACATCTCACTATCCTATGATCACTCGAGATTTTGAAAGTATTCAGAACAGACGCGTCTTCCAGAATTTCCCTGTTACTCGATAAAACGTAGTCTATTTCGTTTTTAGTCCCATTTGGGTCTTTCTATGTCCACTTCCTCTGGCATGGCTTCTTGAAACATGTACCGTATTGGAAATGAACAGACTGTTGGCTTCTGATAATTCCACTAACTTCTCTCCTCTCTTGTTTCTTTTGCCAAATCCAAAGTTTCCCACTTTCGTGTTTGTTTTAAGTATTTCGACTTATTTGATTTGGATTAAGCATCCTTTATTTGAGAAGGAAGGCATCTTTTCAATTTTAGCTTTTGTTACTTCTCTTGAATTGTGTAAAAGGTTGTTGTTTGCTGACATATAGATGTCCGTCCGTTGATTGTAGAATATTCAATCGGCATTGAAGATTTTCTTTTGACGCTAAGTTTATTGCATGGGTTAGTTTGGAAAGAGTATATCTTGTAAGAATTCGTAAGGTAAGTACAGTTGAGACCCATTTCATCAAGTTTTCAAGAAATTATTTCATTTTTTGTTAATAATATCTTCAAAATTGGATTCGTTAGGAGTCCCTGAATCTGACACGTTTGAATTTTTTATGTTAGCTTGTATGTCAGAAGAACTTAGCTGGTTCACAGCAGGTATCTCGGAACATTGTTTGATTTTTATTCAGTCCTGTAGACTTTACCAGGTAAGAAGTTGTTAGTAGTTAGCGGTCTTTGTGGACAGTTGGAAGCGCCAGTACGGTGACCTTTACATGTTCCACAGAAGTTCCGGCTTGGAGTGACTTTACATATTATGCTAAGGTAATTCTCACCACATTTGTAGCAAGATTGTTCGTTTTTACATGTTTTTTTCATTGTGATAATGTAAGCATAAATAACAGGGAAACGGCTTTCCTTTGGAGTGGGGGTTCTTCTACTTTATATCCCGTAAATTCAATGGTAATTCCATTAGTGATTAGAAAACCACCAATTCTGGTCCTTTAGTAAATAAAAAGACGAATTAGAGGGAGAGGGCCCTTATCGTTTCGTATTCTAGTGATATTGGTCATAGGTACTTTCTCTTCTTTATTTAGGTGATTTTTTTTAGTTCTTCAATGATTAGATTAGTATTGATACCTCTTATGACACAGGTGAATGTTGTAGTTGTCTTGGCGTTTTGTGTTTCCTTTATTTTTTTCAGTGAATGTTTCAATTTTTTAGTTCTGTTCAAAATCTGTTGTTTGAAATAGGGAGAGGAACCTCTCTTTGCTAGGTAATTCATTATAAGTTAGTTTTCGGTCCAGTTTGTTGTAATGTTAAATAAGCTGTTAATTCTAAATCAGGAAGCCT
>JAGDQP010072333.1:0-10523 GCA_022664845.1 Lepisma saccharinum | reverse complement strand
CCCCTTCTTTAATTTTGTCTGATCCCCGTTTATATATATTTTATTTTGTCTACCAGCAGAAGACGGGTAGAAACGGTAGGAGATATGTGATCGAAATGTTCCATTTTAAAAATGTGAACAGTGGGATATTCAAGTTAAATTGTTGGCAGGAGTACTTAAGGCAGTAAATAGTAGTGCTTCATGTCGTTTACAATTTTAGGTTTGTGCTGTTTAGTTCAGCGAAAATATGTAAAATTTACAAGAGAAATGAAATATTTCTAACAAGTGTGGAGGTGTTGAAACGCAAAATAAGGTAAGTGTACCGATTATGGCCCGGGTCCCCAATATGGCCCACCCCCAGATCTCTGCAGCTTTCCGTTGGTGCTACTAGATGTCACCGTAAATTATATCCTTATGACAAGAGAAAGCATTTTTGCGCGAATCATTTGTTTGGGAGTGGCGTGAGCGGCATTAGCTTCAGTTAAAGTGGCATATTGAGCAAGAAAATATATTGTTGTTATTTTAGCAAAGTAAGTAATGTTTCGTTTCAGCATCTATTGTTGAAAACCTATCAGTATAATGCATGGATAATGTAGCTATGTAAGCATACGTGAACATAAAATGTGTGTGACGCAATGTATTGCATTGTGTAACTAGCAGGCGCCAGAAAAAGTAAAGAGGTCAATAGTGCGCAATATGGCCAACCGCCATTTTGGGCAAAATGCAGTCATAGCTGTTTAAAATGGAAGAATTGGTTATCTGAAATGTTTGTGCTGAACACTCATTATCATAATGTTTAGTAATTAAAACGAAGATAATACCAGGTAATAAGGAAGCTTTCAATTCCAATACAAAGAATAAGATTAAAACCAAAACAAAGCAAGTGTCATCACGTTTAAAACGACCAGAATTTCAGCAACTTTTTCTAATAGTCCCGAAGAACCGACAATGAGATGCTCCAAGTCTTGTGGATCTTGATTTGTTACCTTTGTCAGGTAGACAAGGCTGCAGACATGCATCTTTGCGTGTCGTAGCACAAATACGTTCATGAAGACTATGTTGGAATCACCGCTAAAGATCACGGACCATTTGTTTGTCCCTCATGTGAGACGTGACGTTCTAAATTTCTTCGTTTGTGTTACACTTCTTATTTACTCATATTTTTTCTTCTTGTATATTCACTTTTTTTTTACACATTTTCGCATTTTGTATTAATACAATATTCTTGACTTTGCAATGTCATATAAATTATGTATGCTTGTAATGTATATGTCTCAGTATGTAGCATATATGAGTAATACAGAAAGATTACATATCACTTTTGCCATAAGCTCTTATTTTCTATAGCGGGCCATATTGGGAAACCCACTGGCAATACTTTTTTTCGATTTATTACATTTTATACATCATTTCCAGGAAGCAGATTTATTTTTTCATTTGTCCAAACCTGATGGTTAAGTCGATTCGCACGAATAAATAGTATTTCTTAGTGAAAAAATCAACAAAGTTAAGGTGGGCCATATTCGGACCCCCTACCTTATCAAGTTTCGAGTCAGGAAGTGTAAAATGAGAGTGAAAGAGCAGAAAGTACGTTAGAGTATTTTGGTGTTTCAGCATTGAGGGTGAGCACATGAAGTGAGTGTTCAACGTCATGTGCCTTGTACATAAGGTAAAAAAGAAATCTAACCTGACGTTAACTAACCCATTTTCACTTACTCGACATGTATCCATGATTTTAGTAGCAGAATACGTGGCATTCATAATGAAGTGAAACCATTAGTATTCCTCTGGATTTATTCATGTTCGTAGTCGAGTGCGGATTTAAAGAAATATTAATGACACATGGATTTTCGTAACATTTTTTGGATTGTTAGTTGTCGTTAGGTGGTTGGAAAAGTGCATGTGTAAGTTATATGAAACGAAATGAGTGGTGTTAAGCGCCGTACAGCAAAATATGGCACTTTATCCCATGGACGTAATATAATAGGACTAGTAACAAGCCAAAATTTATGGGCCGGAAGTGCACCTTGCTGCCATGTTGAATTGACCAAAACATTGCAACTGGCCATAAGAAGTAGTGTTAATTGAGCCACTTTGAATTATAAATTTTAAATTTATTTGAAAAAAATTAAGGTATGTGAAGGTTGCGTCTGATGAAGCCGACCAAGAGGTACGTGTGAGGATAAACAGGTAAGCAATAGTTAAGTTTTCTCTTCAATAATAATAGTGAAATAATATCAGGTTTCAACATTTGAATCTGCTCTTGAGAAGGGAGTGTATTGCATTAACATTTATTTTATAATAATTAGTCGTTAAGGACAAATTTACATAATTAAAATTTATTTTCACATTCACAATATCGTCTGCTTCCTTTCCAGGAAGTATGCGCGATCCGCCATGTTGGAATGACAAACTGCACTCTCAGCCGTCCCATTTTTATAACATTGAGTGAATTGCTTGTTACTAGTCCTACTATATTCTTACGTCCATGCTTTATCCCAAATTTAATTTATTTATACCCTTTCTGCATTTGAAAATGATATTGCTTATTTCCGTATGGTTAAATTGAGATATTTCAGATTTCTTTATCATAAAGACATTAAAAATATTCCTTTGGTATGATGCTTAAACCTGACTGCCATAGAATTAAAAACGTTCTATCAACTTACAGGTACGAAATTTAATTTAAGAGTAAAGAGCCAGCGACTCGAATGTCCCGGATTCGAATCCCGGTTGGACCATAGATGTATGTGGATTTTAGATACTTAGCATCTAATGAACTCGATACGGCCTAAGTCATTAGTTACTAAAATGGCCCAAAATACAAAATTTAAGATTAACATATCTCAATGAAACTCTTGAAAGATCATAATAGATTTTTCGCAAACCAAAGTTGCATTAGTAAATTCACCACAAAATTGTTTACGTAGATTACATTTCAACTGACTTATTTATCTCCACACACAAAAAGCAGATAATAATAATAATTATTACATTTTAAGCTATGTATATGGAAGTATCACGATTTGTACCTTTATCTAGGAAGATCACATTTACAGGAAGATATTCGTGATATCTCTGATTACTACTTTACATAAAACTTCGAGACTAAACAGCAATGGTTACATAATTCTTAGACAATAAGACTGAGGTGAGGTACAAGGTCGAGTAAAAAATCTGATCCAAACGTAAAGTAGAATAGATGGAGAAACTTCAATGTCAGAAAGAAACTATCACTTATGTAACAAATATCATAATTACGTGTCATAGATAAGAAGTGTGAAAACAATGACCTCTATCTAAAAACTGGATTGACTGCGGCCGTTGAAAGTTTCATGAATACATGAAACCAGAGAGCGGAGAGGACACTTAATTTCGTTTGTCCACTTCCAGTCTAAACCAATATGGACCAAATTTTCGGTTCTAACTCATTTTTTGCACTTGATATCGCTGTGTGGGCCGTTTTTTTTATTTATGTCTTAATTCTAGCAAAAAATGTACATATTATTTGCAGTGTTTTCTATTATATGTAGAATATGGTATGCTATTATATGAATAACTAAGGAATTAAGACTTAAATTAAAAAAACGGGCCACAGAGCGATAAGAAGCATATGAAACTTGAGTTAGAACTGAAAATTTGGTCCATATTGGTTTAGACTGGGAGTGGACAATCGATTTTAAATATTTGCTCTGGCGTCTATCTTTCAACACTAAGTAGTCACTCCAGTATCGCTTCGTAGAGCTCGATGGGTGAAAACAATAAAGTTGTAACCATTGATTTCTATCTAAAAGCGGTCGATGACGTCACTAACATCCAAGGTTGATAGAATTAGAGAATAGGCCAAAATATAAACAACTAATTCCGAACGTGACGACGTCAGGCTGCCATCTTGGTATGCAAAGTCAAAATTTAGAAGAGTGCAATTTTCACATAATTGAAATATTGACATACTAATTTGGTTAAATGTATACTGTTAATTAAGTAACACACAAAAAACTAAAGGAAAACACAGCTGACAAGGCTGATTATACTCTAATAACAAATGGAAACTATGCTGCACTCTACAGCTAAACATGGGAAATTAATTAAGCAAATAAATAAATAAATAAATAAAAATCGCATTTTATTTTCCACCAGTCAGAGGACAATACTGACTCAAAGTTCACTTTTCTTGCCATTACAGTCCCTCAATACTGAGTACTGTGGGTCAGCCGGTGACGCTTTTGAAATCTCATAAGAAATCGTGTGACTATAATGTAATGTACAGCACAATACATCTGGTACATTTTCAAGCATTTTACCAATGTCAATTCCCTGCGAAACAGCTGTCGTTTCGAACAACAATAGCTTTGGAAGTTTCATTCTACATGCGCGCTTTTCATTAATATTGTTTTTCTCATAAGAAAGAATGAAAAGTCAATACTCGGTGTAGAGGACCTCTAAATATGGGGTCAGTCAATGTTTTGGAAGTGTCTCATCCCTTCCGTCTTTTGGTTTCATTCCCTCGCCCAGAAAACAGCCTAACGCTACCTCTATTCTATTCCTGACTCTATGGTTGAAACTTTTTATTACAAAATTCATTCAACTGCACCTGGAGCTGTGCGTAATAACATTCCGTAATATGTAAAACATTCGCTGATACGAATCGGAATTGAATAAAGCTCGACTTACTTTGAAGTTTACCTTGTTTTCCTTGATATGAATAAACGTAACGAGAACGCCAAAGTCGAAATAAATACTACAGATCTAACTGCACTCTTCAGAAAAAGAAAAGTTTCAATTTCAATTTCAATTTCAATTTCAATTTCAATTTAAAAGATGATAAGGCTAGATTTTGATGCAAACGTGCGTTGCTTGCGATTTGGGTGAGTAGCCAATTGAAACACGTGTTTAAGTACGTGTTCTACGTGTAACACGAATTTCTATTGGCTACTCATAGAAAACGCAAGCAAAGCACGTGGCGAGCGCCTGCAAAGAAAACCAGCCGAATCCTGCTAACTAGGGGGCCGCTGGCTGCGAATATAAATACAGCATAAAAAATATATATTTCTTGAATTTAAAGCCTTGAATTGAAAAAGTAACGTACTAGGTGCTTGCTACTAAAAAGAAAGGGTGACACGGTGGCTCAATGGTTGAGCGCTTACCTCTGGTGCTAGGACTCGTCGGTTCGATCCCTGCTCATCATGTGGGATTTGTGTTGAACACAGTGTGCGTGGGTTTTCTCGGGGGTTCTCCCGTTTTCTTTCACTTTCTTCTTTCCACCAATTTATCCCATCATCATCCACTCGCCCTGAGCCAAAGTTACCTCAAGGCCTTAAAAATTAACTTCAAATTCATTAAAAAGGAAAAGAATTTATCCACTTTCCAGCAAGAAATAAACTTATACATTTTGGTTCCTCAAAAATGCAATTGATCCATGCACCAGTATATGGACATGAAATAATGAATAATGGTGGTGAACCACGTGACATACTGTAACATAGTTTGTCTTTCCGTTACAAAAATATTTGAGACTCAAGCATTCGCCAAAATGAGTGTTACAAGAAGTATAGGAATTGATGAAAATAAATATGATGTTCCAATTTTGTTGAAGTTATAAAGAGAAAAATATATAAACAACTGTTTGCTCATTTCATGCTATAATTTATACAGTGGCGTAGGTAAGGGGGCATATGGGGGATATATTCCACTCCTTGACTACCTTTATGAACTTGGAAGGAGAGTATTTCCAGAAGAAAAGAATTCTTTAATATCGAAAGATTTACCAAATTTTCCTTCGATAGGCTACCTTCATTGCAATTGAATACTCTTATCTGACACTAAACATTCTTTCTATAGTAACACTTGGAAACATTGCTGTGTCGTACTTCAAAAAGAGCTTTCTTTGGAGGAAAGGAATGAAGGCTTTTCAAATCTACATGACAAACAAGGGAAAATCTTCGAATTCCCTCTGTTTGTATTTGTGCGACATATTTTAAAAATAAAGCAACTCATTCTTCTCTTCTGACTAGGGTGGCCATTTCCACGGACACAGGCGCCAGGGGAGTATGTCGAAAAATAAGTATATGATGCGATTCATATGTTAACCACTTTGACTGTTGAGCCATTTCTCTCTTTAAACTCATTTCGCGCGATTTGGTAACTAATTATACATGAATTTAATTATATTTTGTAAAATACTGAAATCACAATGATTCTACTCTACTGGTGAGAAACTTAAAAAAAAAAAAAAAAAATCAAAAGGAAGAGAAATTAAGAGGTAATATTTGTTTTTGATGGTTTCTCTCCAATGGAGTCTCAATGGATTTCATGCCCAGATTGAAGAACTAAAATACATATAGGGCCTAATCGATAAGCATTTTCCTTCGTAATAGCCAAAATACACACATTACCAAATAATAGTAGCTACTTAAAACAGTGGCGGCGCAAGGCAAGTTGGGACCCGTGTCAAGTGAACTTGATTGAGGACTTTTCACTAACACAGTCGTGAGCGCAGACTGCCACTATTGGTCGTAATATTATACTTCCCCGTTATGGAGGACTAAAGGCTTGACGCCATATCCGGTTGGTTGCCATAGCAGCGGCGGAGGTCAAGTCTAAATAACAGTGAACAGTCAAGTAAGTTTGATGGTAGGAACGTAGACAGTAACTTGTGGAAGTAATGGCTGATTTTTTTTCTTTTTCTGTTTTTCATCCTTTGAAAGCGACATGTCTCTCTCTCATTGTAACGCTTGCAATCTGGTACGAAGCACACACCCATGATGAATTATTATTATCGAAGAAACTACATAAACCAACCACTGTTGTTTAGAATTGAACATGGCGGGTTACCATGACAACCAACCGGATCTGACGGAAGACTTTTGTGGTCTATTCCGAGACTCGCAGCAAGCTTGGTGGAGGGGTGCTCGCGGAGGATTTACTAGCCAAGACGGAGAATTTCTCGTTCATTTACTATAACCTATGCATGATAATGAATATTGGGATGTCGAGAGTAATGCTTTTCAACCACTCGATTACAGCCAAGCGCACACGTAAGAGTCCTACCACCATCGAGGTGCTGATTTACTCACTTGTGTCGGTGACCGGCGGACAGCGGAACGAGAACCCGAAAAACATAGCGAAATTAATTAATACCGTCTGAATGCTGAGGAAATGTTGGTTGGATCTTTGTCAGGAGTTTATAGGTGTGCTATCTGCTTCATATTCAGGTAGTATACGGGATATAGCATGTTCCATCTTGACGAAAGCGCTAAAAAAAAACAGCTGTTTAACGGGTTGCTTATATCTCAGGAAATTTCTTCATAAGTTCTTCTGTCTTGAAGTAAATTAAATGGGTTAATGAGATTTTCCCTCGGGGGGCTCGTGGGGACGGAAATAATAGATAATACATATTGACTCTAATGTGCTACAAATATAAAACAACAATAGACACTAATGTTCCTTAACAATATGTTGTACTTCCTCAAAATAACAAACAATATCTGCTACTATATACGTATTTCATTATGCGTATGAATAATACTAGTGTTAACACCAATTCTTTCGGGGGAGTGGCAAAGTGCCCCGAAAGCATGCCTGAAAGAAACAGTGAAAATAAATGCTGTTGATGATATCAAGACAAGCGTGCTTGTTTCTGAAGCAAATGTAATTTCTAAGTTGATAAATTGATAAAATGAATTTTATGGGCGGTAATAGCACTATGGCTTACGCCCGTCCCGATACGGGGAAGCCCCTTATCTTTGTCACGTCTAAAAATTGCTGTTAACTAAAATAATAAAAGAATATAAAAGATGAAGATGTAAAAGGTCTTCACAATCAGCACACTGGTGTAAATGGCCAGAATAAAAACCAAGCCTGTAAACGGGCCTTTACAAATAAAACAAACTACACTATAAAACTTAATGGAAGCCTGTAAATGGGACTTCACAAGATAAAACAAAACTACACTATAAAAATTAACAGCAAAGGAGCATAATCATATAAAATAAACGGAAATCATAAAAATCTTCAAAAACAAGTAAAAGATTACCGTTTAAGTTTAGGTTTATACCTAGGTTTCTCTCTCCTTCCAACGAGATTAAAATCTATATCCATCAGGGGGTCCTCAACCATGTCAGAGGACAAAGATGAACTTGGTTGATGGAAAGTATCTACAGACTCGTCCTGAGCTAATTGTGCAGCCAAAATGTTCGTCAAAGTCTTAATGCTCGTAGCGAGAGGTGAAGTGCGAGCTAATTTGGAGACCCTATAGGGACTAAAAGTAGGCTTAACCCGTGGAGCTCGAGCGCTCTTCACAGGTGTTTTTTGTCCCTGACTCTCCGGCGGCATATTGCTAGAAGTCTCCGATTCTTTGGGCGGCTTCGGAGTGTCGTCATGCACAACAGACTCTGTTTGGGTTGATACGTTAACTGTCTGGGTACCAACCGAGACAGTTTTAACTGCTATTTTGGCTACAACATGTGAAAACGCACCAGAGGGAAGGGTGCGCTGAGACTCTTTTACGCGACGTTTTGCATCGCCAGCAGATATTTTCTCAATAACCATCAGCTCCCTAATACGTTTTTCTTCTTTAAATACCGGACAGTCACGCGACCAGGCCGTGTGATCACCCTTGCAGTTAACACACTGAGGTTTCAGTGATGTGCAAGGATCCGCACCATGGCTAATGGTACCGCATATTGCACATACAGCAGAGGTCGCCTTACACGACGTGCTGGTGTGTCCATAGTGCTGGCATTTAAAACACCGGAGCGGACTCGGTATATAAGGACGGACAGGTAAGCATTAGATTGCTTACCTTTTTTTTTTTTTTTTTTTTTTTTTTTTTTTTTTTTTTTTTTTTTTTCGTGGGTTGCAGTTCGCCACTCTTTCGAGTTTTAATGCGTCTAACGTTCACTACACCTTGGCTGGCAAGTTCATTCTTAATCTCTTCTTCAGGGACATCTTGCAAGTCCCAACAAGATATTACGCCCTGACAAAAGTTCAGTTGACGGTGTGGTTCAACTTGAACTTCGAATGGTCCTAGGGTTTTCAGTTTAAAGAGATTAGTTGACTGCTTATTAGTTAACGTCTCCACGAGCAAGGTGCCGTTGCGAAGCTTTTTAACATGCTTAAGTTCACCTGCAACGTGATTCAGTTGTTTTTGTATAACGAAAGGGGATAACCCCTTCAAACCACCTGGAATGTCTGTTTCACTCTTTACTTTAATCACAAGATATCGTGTAATAGACGGTACGATACTTGTCTGTTCCTCTACTTCAATTTTCTCTTGTTTGTCACTGCTTGATGCATTAGCTGTATGCGCCTTCTTACTAACATCAGTGACGTTCTCTTCGCTTTGTCTCTTCTGTCTCTTTCGTTCTTTCTGCGAAGGCGACTTATTAGGATGTGGTGGAGCCATGATGAATGAAAGCCGTAAATGCCCACACTTCTCCGTCTTCGTTCTGAGGAGCCAACGAGGCTGCCGGGTACTACCCTCATCACCCTTGTCAGCAAGCTGGAAATCGAGGCGAAGTCCAATGACTTGGCGTCGAAATCACTTGTACTCCCGACTGATGGATACTTGGGACACCCACTCCCCCGAGTGTTGGCGAGACCAAAGGTCCGAAGAGCTCCCCAATGGCGCACTTCCCAGTCTCAACGAGCTAGACCATCCAAGAATCTGCTGTTAAGAACTAGGCGCTATCCAATGGTTCCGCCCCCTTTCCCCTGAGCCCAGGGGCCATCGTCAATGCAAGTACATCCTGTCACATCCGTGGTCATTGCGCGGAGGCACAACTCACAGCAAAAGAGGAGATGAAATGATGATCATCTGTGGATGAAAATGAGGTGAATGTGAATGGAACTCCTCTGTGCTGGTCCTCCTTTCAAGCAGCGTAGGTGTTTAGCTGCGAGGGCTGATTGCAGCCAGCAAAAGCCAGCTGGACGATGGGGTCGCCAATTCCCTACGCCGTATACGAGCAGCGATGGTCTGCTGCTCGGGCTATGTGATGATGCATCACGTTGCGGCCCGTAGGCCTGCGATGAGGTCGCCAATCCCCTACGCTAGTGGGAAGTAAAAATTCTCAATAGAGAAGCACTTTGGCCCTGCTATTGGACTTCCCATAGGCAGCAACGATGTTAGCAGCTGCCAGGGCTGATTGCAGCCAGTAAAACTGACTGGGCGATGGGGGCGCCACTTCCCGACGCCGGCGTAATTTCTAAGTATTGTATAAAAAATAATTATCAACACTATTAATAAAACGCAGAAAACTTACTTATAAACACACCAGAAAAAAGTAACAAAAAATGTGGAATTAATAAAGTATATGTGAAAAACAAAGAGACTAGCAATTATCTTACCAGGCGTCCATTTTCAAACGGATTCTTGTCCATGCACCATAAATGTTACGTAATTGATACAAAAACTTGTTATGCATTTCTAATTTTTAAAAGCTAGGGAAATTTTGCAGGTATGTGAATATCTTAGAAATAGTTTACCAATATTTTACTTTTGCAAAATACTATTGGAAAAGATAAAATTATATTCAACTTTTACT
>JAGDQP010072331.1:0-10523 GCA_022664845.1 Lepisma saccharinum | reverse complement strand
AAATCCTGGTGGAATTCCTGCTTACGTGTAATATTGAAGAATCCAATGTACTCTCAATCTTCTTTTTCTTCGGTCTTCTGCAGTTGGAAAAGATTTAATACATTTAAAAAAAATGTATTTGTGGAACGGTCTGCTATTAACTAACTAACTAACTCTATGGCTTATGGAACTCGCAAGTTCATCGCCGCAGTAACAAACGTTCGCCATTGGATTCTATCCTGGGCAGTATCAAGCCAGTTTTCATCACGAACACCTACTTCTCGAAGATCTCTTCTAATATTGTCCTCCCAACGACGTCTCGGTCTTCCCAATGGCCTCTTTCCATCGGGCCTTCCAACCAGGATTGCTATAGAATCATGATATCCATCTTATGAGATATGTTTCTAGCATTTAGAGCATTCCCTTGCAAATATGCAAGTGAGGTTGATCACGCTGATTTTCTTTCGATGTAGCAAAATCAAGTCGGGGGGGGGGGGGGGGGACGGGGTAATTTTTAAATAATGCTTTTTGACTCCTAAGTGCTAAAATATAAAACAATACTAATGTTACTTAAGAACATGTCATACTTCCTTAGTTAACCTCAAAATAACATGAACAGTAATTATAGAATGTACTTTCGTATACGTATTTCTGTATACGTTTGAGTAATATAAGTGCTAACTCTAATTCTTTCGGGGGTGCGGTTGAAAACCTCTGTGGGGGGAGCAAAGTCCCCCCCGAAAGTATGCCTGGAAGAAACAGTGACTTTGAATGCTTGTTCTGTTTCAGCTGAATCAACTGCAAAGGCATGGATAGCTTTTCTTACAGCTTTCTTTGTGGTAAGAGGAGGGATCTCACTTGCAACATTTCTATTAATCCTCTGATGCAGAATTCGTCAAGCTCTACTCAAGTATGAAAGCTTAGTTTCTCCTTCTAAGGTGAAATCGCCAGAAGGCTAAGCGGTATAATTCAATACTGAAAATAGATTTTACAATTGTCTGTGATGGCCTCCAGTTTGCAGCCCTCCTTTCCATGTTCCCAACACCACTCTGGGTCTGGATGCCTAATCTCGATTGCACTTTTCATTCGTTCACATCATCTTCAGAGTGTTAGAGGTTACGGTTTCCTCAATTACTACTACGTACTTACCTCTAATTTCATTTAATAAATAGAAAACCCTCGCAGAAATTATACCAGGGATTCCGCCAGCATTTTCATATTGGGGGAGGGGGTGTAAAGTCAAAATTGGGAAAAAGTAATTGGAATTTTGCAGTTTCTATCAATTTTTGACCACACAAAATTTAACTTGGGAGTGTTCTAGAGAATTTCTGGGGTGACACCCACCTACAGGGAAGGGGGGTCTGGCGGAATCTCTGTATTCTGCTAATCGTTCAGCTTGCATAATGGTAGTGTATTGTTCTTCAAGACACGAGGAGAGCAGTGATACATCTCCATCATCAAGGCAAGATCTTCTCTAAATTTGGATAACATCTTTATTTGTTTTGTATCTCTAAAATAAAAACTACGGAGCAAAATAAGCTTTCCAAACATTCTTTGTAGCTCTAGCTGGAAGTTCATTTCATAACACATGCAAGGATTCTTGTGTGTCAGGGATTCCGCCAGGGTTTTCAGTTTGGGGAGTGTAAAGTCAAAATTGAGTGGATATTAGTGGAGCTCTGCACGGTTTTAATTATTTTTAGTAAAAATAAATAAATAAAATAAGTTGGGGGGTTTCTCTCGAGAATTCGGGGGTGGTGAAACTGCCCACATGTGGAGTGGGGAGCTGGTGCAATTACTGCTTGAGCCATTATGATTGTGTGAGTCCATCTCACAACCGGAAAGTAATCGAATGAAATAAGTTACCGTATTTTTTGTGTATTAGTTATACAATGAATCAAAACGTTTATTTGGTTAATTTGACAATTGGTTTTGCAAAGCAAAGCTTAAGTGTTAACAACTGATTTGGGGCGAACTGGTGTGACTGGCTGAATACGCTTAATCAATACGTGTATTACAGCTACTTTCCTAGTTTAGATAGGTGACCTGAAAGTTTGACAGCAAGACCCAACCTAGCTGTCCACGGCCATGCCTATACACAGTAAAAAAAAAAGAAGAAAAATGTGTTAATTCAGCGCAATGCGGTGTCTCAACAGGACTACCATTGTTTGTGTTAAATCAACACAACACACGGTCTTGATTTCAGTACTGAGGAAATAAGTTACAGCTGCAGCAAGATTTGAGTTAGAAGTCCAATATCTTACCTCCTGGGCTAAATCGCCAGACAAAAAAACACTAGATTCAAACAATATAGAGGACAAAATAATGTTGCTGAACCCCAAACACAAATAAAGTAACTCTCACGACTTATGCCATGATTTAATCACTTTCTCATTTGTCAATTAGGGATCAGAATCCCCATTCATTCTGAATATGTTCCATTTCTATGAAAGCAAGCGCAGCATTTGACATGTTGTTACGATAAGAAAGTCACAATGCTGGTGTTTGGCTTTCGCCATCTTGCCTGCTTTCATAGAAATGGAATATTCTCAGTGAATGGGAATTCTGGTTCTCAATTGACAAATAGGAAGTTATTAAACCATGGGATAAGTCATGCAAGTAACTTAGTTTGTTTTGGGGGTTCAGCAACATACTACACTGTTTGATTCCCTATATTGTTTGAATCTATAGTGTAGTCGTTTAATTCAAATGGTGTTCAATAAATATCGTTTGCATCTAGTGCTTTTTCTGTCTGACAATTTAGCAAAGTCGATATGGCGCTCTATTTCTAACTGAACAACCCATGTTCAAATCTCACTGCAGTCATAACTTTTTCTTTTCTCCCAGTTCTGAAAGCAACACCGTGTGTTGTGTTGATTGAATTAACACATTTTTTTTACTGTGTACGGTGCAAGTTTTCCATTCCATCTAGGTTCCTATGCCTTTTTTTTTTGTCTTCATATAGCTCCGTTTCATAAAGCCATTGTATTAGGCAATTTGTAAGTCAAGAGATCCGTAAACTCAACTAAGAGCAATTCACCGATTGAAAATAATTCGTGAAAACAAATTTTTGGTACGCGGATACGTAGCGCGTACTTTAAACCCTTCAAATATGTTCTCATGAAGTTAACAACATTCATTACTGAAATGAAAACGTAAACATTTAAATGAGAATCCATTCCTATTTCCTTCAATATCTCTTCTTCCATAGATGTCACTCTAAATACATAATAAGAATGTGCATGAATATTCCAGAAAAGTTTACATCGTTGCTTGAAGTAGTTAACTGAAATGTATCAGCGAGATAGCTCTTCAACAAAGATAAAGATAATTGAATTACATTAGCTGGTAAATATCTAATTATGAAGATATTTTTAATGATCTTTTAAATAATTATGGAGGGATCTCTCTCTTCATGAGCTATTGTACCCATTCGTTATTGAAGAACATTCTGGAGTCTATTTTTCTCTATTTTTGTCAGATGTTAGCGAGAACCCATTTTTCGGTTCGACAGCAACATCCTCTATTGTTAACTACGATTATAAGAAGATAAAAGCGTTAATTGTAAGGGACTGTTCTTTTTCAAAATTCTAGCAATTCATAATCTGATTTTGTGGAGTACTAAATTATACTCAGAGGCCATATGAGGAGCAAACAAACAAAGCCTCACATGTCCATTTTTTTATAAAGGAAAAAAAGTTTGCTCGTTTGAAGACCTTAATGTAGAAATATACTTATCATACAAAGTGGTTTTATCAAAGAATTACATATTACGATGGGATAAGCACTTCCAAGGATTGCGCCAGGATTGTTTAGTTTGGGGCGGTGTAAAGTCAAAATTAGGAGGGTGTAAGTGGAGTTTTGCACGGTTTCCTACAATTTTCGATCGCAAAAATTTTTAAAGTTGGAGGTGTATGCTCTCCAGAATTTGGGGGTGAAACCCCACCACAGTGGAGGAAGTGTCTGCTGGAATCAATGAGTACTTCTTTCAGGAAACCACTTTGTATTATTCTTCTCTTAAAACAACTAGAATCTGAAGAGATAATAGGATCTTTGCTACGTCATTATACCTCAAACTTTCCAACCCTTGAAAGATTTTCCATGTAGTTTGTCGGTCCGTGAGTATTAAAAGGTTGAAGAAAAACATTGGTCTAAGTGACCACACATTTCAGAGAAAGGGATTACGAAGGTAGCAGCTAGGGTTTCTGTTTTATATACGAGCCAACATTCGCCTGGCGAGACGGAGGAAAACCTTAGGAAGCCTTACGTAAAAAATCTGACTTACTCTCACCAATACTGATCTTAACTCCATATCTTTTCATATCTTCAGTTTATGAAGTCTTGTTTTATGTGTTTTCGCTTTCCATTTTTTTTCGTGTTTTTACTTCCCTTTCTTGTGTTCTCTTTTGTCATTTCTTTCTTTTTATCCTCTATTTCTACTTTGTATGATATTTTCTCATCCACCTGCCTTTTGATATCATCAGATGGCGATGCAGGAAACATATGGGAAATTACACACTCATCGCTCTCATGTGTCGTAGCGGTGTCAAACGAGCGGCACCGAATGTCAACAGGGCCCCAGAGATGGGTACCCCCTCCCCCCACAAGGCTTCATGACAAATTCATGCTTCATTATCATAGCGAATGGGCTTCCCTTTTGATTGGCTAGCGGTGGTAGATCGGCGTACAATGTGGGCTGTTTGATGTCGGTCAGGGTTCTGTATGGTGAATACATGTGGAAGGGCTCGGTGATGGGAGTGGGTGATATGAAGATACGTTAGGGTGGAAAAAAAGGTAGGAGAGAGAGAGAGATTGTCGGAGATCTACCCGTTCTCCAAACTCTCTCTCTCTCTCTCTCTCTCTCTCTCTGAATGAGCTGAAGGGATAATATTGAAAGGAATCCCTCTACACTCGTTTAGACGGGGAAAAAAACTCATAGTTCAAGCACTTGTATAGCACACACACGGAGAAAAAAAAGCATAGTATAGAATCATAACAGCATGTGTGTGGCCTTAGGAGGCGAGGGGCAGAGGAGAAGTGTTCTTCCGTACTAGCGAAGTATAAGCCTATAAAACACACACACGTTTCTCCCGCTCTATTTGGAAGGAGAGGGGGATGAGGGAGATTTCTCATAAACGCACACTTTAAATGACTCTGTCCTCTGAAAGTTGACGACTGGAAACTTTGTGTGTATGCTATTCATTCCTGCTGGTGCCATTCAAACGATGTTTATTTCTCTTTTATACAGACGTTCCATGCTTGTTCTGTGTGTGCAAATTATCTGGTATGCATGTGGAAACATATAAACCCATTCGATGCTGAACTTCTGTTTTTCCTTTTCTTTTATGCGACTGTTATTCAAAACCATGACGAGAGGGGTTACGTACATTATAGACTATCTATTCATATGTTCTTAAGATAAATAACCTTTTGATGACAAATCCATGCATGATGCGGGTTCTTGATTTTTTATTTTATCCAGAGGAAGAAGTGATACAAATCTGAAACGCCAAAACTGATCAAGCAATCATCATTCCATATTTCTTTTTTTTCAACATATCAGGGGCGTAGCACGGGGGAAATCTTAAGACAGTTAAGCCATCATTTGTGTTAGCATATTTCACTCTTTTGCGTCTAATTTCCTCATTAGTGTGAACGAGAACTTCTTGCAACAGATCATCACTAAAATATAGCTTTTAACATTCTTCTGGTCTTTTAGCGTTTCGCGCAGCAGGGGTTGGTCCTGGCCTAACTTGTACACGATTTCTTGCAGCAATGTTCCCCTGACTTGAATCACTCTTAGTTTTCCACTTAAAATCATCTTTGTCTGTCAGAGTATCAACATCAGGAATGAGCACACGAGCGCTCAACAATGGGTCTTCACTTGGCGTCACCACTTTTGGAGATATTTTCCTTCGTTTTGGATTTTCTGTCGACGGTCCTTGTGTGGAATCTTGTGAAATTTATCTCCTCTTCTGTCTCTTATCCTGTGTCATTGACGTGTTTAATTCTTTTACCCAGTCCTCTGCTTTTTGGATCTCTTCACAAATTTCTTCTACTAATTCAGTTTCATCAGGAACGAACTCTGTGTCCTTATCGCTATCATAATCACTCAAGTCATCTTCTTCAACTTCCAGAACGTCGTCTTTTCCCTTTTTCCTGCTTTTCTTCTTCATTACTCATCAACAGTTCGTTGGTTCTATCAGGTGTCAGCTTTTCGCACATTTTTTTACATATTTATTGCTAGCGATACGTAACTGTTACGTGCACACACACGACGCTGTTACTAGGGACACGTAAACATTACGTGCAAGATTTTTTCTCGTATTACTAGCGATACGTAAAACTGACGTACATGTTACAGCATAACAAACAAAAAAACAACAATGAGCTCCTGCACTCTCCTTACAACACTATCGCCTAACTGACAACACTGATTGCTTTAGGCACTGCTAAACGGAGGGGCAGGTGAGAGAAAAAAAAGCAAACCACACGTAAATTTTACGTACACTAGTGTTCCAGGGCTAAAGATCTTAAGGTTAATGTAAAGCAACGATCTCCATCAAAAAGATGGCAGCACTATCTCCGTATATGTCTAATGTATTCTTATCGTTGTACGAAATTTCAGTGCTGCTCCTACAAATTCAAGCCTAGAGAGTTCAAACTTTCAGGGAAGGAAGTTCATAACCAATGCAAGAGTTCGATCAATGCCGATTTTTAATTTTTCCTTTTGTTAGTTATTGAAAGAGTTTAATTGGTACAGGTTTCGATATTCACAACAACAATCAAGCAATTTCAACAATGAAGAAAAACGAAAATAGAAAATCGGCATTGCTGAACATTGTCACAATTTGAAATACTTTACTTTCTTATGCACGACAAGTGTACGAAGTGTATGAAATAGTTTAGCTTCGCAACGCAAGTTCCAAGCGTTTATAATTATAGAAGTGAAATTTACTAACAATCTTTAGCTTTTAACCTGCTAAATGCTCCAATCTACAACTTTTCAAGTGCTTAACTATTTTATTATTAACAGTAGATATGCCTCATTAAAGCTTATGTGCACCTACTCTATAGGCAGTGGGTACAAGTGCAAGACGTAGATGCCATCCGAAGGTTCATCGCCTCTCAGCTGATCGTTGGATGTCTACACGCCTAATGCACCATTAATTAGACCAGAACAGGCATTGATCGAACTCTTGAATTGGTTATGAACTTTCTTCCTGAAAGTTTGATTTCTCTAGGCTTGAATTTGTAGGAGCAGCACTGAAATTTCGTACAACGATAAAAATACATTAGACATATACGGAGATAGTGCTGCCATCTATTGTTGGAGATCGTTAAATTCCTTCTTTATTTTGTGTGTTTATTTATTAGATTTACATTAATTTTCTGTAGGCTTTTGGCCTATATACATCACAAGTCTGAGAGATTCCGCCCCTTGGCAAGGATTCTTTCAGCGGAAAACTTGGAGATAAGCGTTGCGCTATTATGGGTACCATTTTGGTAAAGGATTGAAACTTTGTTTGAAAATAAATACCACTTATCAAGATTGGATCAGTTTTCTGTCGTGCACCATTTCTGCTACCGTTTTGAAGTCAGAGAGTTTCACCACTCTAACTTCCTTTCTCTCCATGTATTTACAGGGTGTTTAAAAATGTGAAGGTAATAAATTCAGGGATTTATTCCTCAAACAGAAACAAGGTAAAAGTTCTTTTGAAGACATGTTCAAACATTCAGAGGTCGGATCTAGTTAGAGACTCCCAAGTATGATATGTCTTCCTCACAAATGACGTAACATCTCGTGAAATAATAAAATACGAGATGGCGGCTTATATGTCTCAAAGTTTTATCCAACAAATGGATATGAACAAAGGACAACGGAATGCAGCTTACACTGTAAATCAAAAGAACGGAATTTTCACTCTTCTTAGAACGTAAAGTCGGACTACTCTTTTAGAGTTAAATTTTCAGTCAAAAAGAGTGGTGTTCAACTAAACGCTCTCACTTTGGATTTAAAATGTGATCTTTCTAGATGGAATTCCGATGCTTTTGAATGAAATTTATTCTTCAAACTTTAAAGAGCGTTTTCTCATCTTTTTAGAGTGGTTTACAATGCATCATGGCTACTAGTAAAGTTTGTTCACCATTTTTTACTGCGAAGGTTATCGAAAGACGAAGCCATACTGTGAAATTTATCATGTTGCGTTTAGTTAAAAATGACAACAGAGAACCTGAAAACTTTTCTCAGTGATAAATATATACCAGACAACATCAGGAGTGAGATGTACAAGAAATCTTTGAACATTGTATTCAAGTACCTGACGAGACGAAAGGAATATTGGAAGACGTATTATCGCCATTGGATGGATGGCTGAGGAGATAAGATGTTGGCTAGGTGGCCGTAAGGTAGGAGTTGAAGTCCCTCCTAAGTTTTAAACGGGTATTAACGTCCTAAACGACCTGGTAAGCTTCTATCCGACAGTTTAACGTGGACTCCGAACTACTTGTGTCCCCACCGAGAATCGAACCCGGGATCCCTGGATAATAAGGTAGCGTTACCACTCATCCACCGGGGACACTCTTTTTTTGTTCATTCAAAGGTACTTTACTTTTCTTTCTTACTACTTATAAATAAATGGTTTCTTTTGCGTCCTTTTACATTTTCAACATTTTATTACGTCGTTTTCGTGTTCATAAGATTAAAACTTTATCTGAATAGATGGAAACTCCTAAAAATATCATGCCTACGTTCCTATCGGACTACCATTGATCCCAATTTTTTTTTAGCGGAATTTTTCTATCTTTTTCCCGATGAAAATCCATTCTAAAAGAGTAGTCCCTCTTTCCGCTAAACTCAGAAGATGAAATATTCTGCTCAAATCGAATGGAATTCCGCTCTTTGAATTAAGTGTGTAGGGGAGATTCCCCCTTTGCAAATTATTATTAGGGGAGATTCCATTATTAAAGAATTGATAACAGGTTAAAGCGGCCACCCAAAGCAAAATTATTTTTTTGTTATCTTTTCTGGAACAAATGAATGAATTTTTCACAGCGTAAAGTATCAGTGTAAAATCCCCTTTAGGGTAAAGACAAGAGTGACGCAAGAATTCTACTAACAAAAGAAGTTATATCCATTTTGCGAGTGACTTTCTTTGTGTCACTATGGTGGAAGTGTTTCCTTTGAAATAAAATTAAGAGACTTAGTATCCTCCCTTCCGTCATAGTGACACAAAGGAAGTAACTCGCAAAATGGATATCACTTCTTTTGTGAGTAAAATTCTTGCGTCACTCTTGCCTTTATCCCGAAGGTTTTTTTATACTGATATCACTTATTGTGTAAAGCTGCCTATTAAAAAAAAGTGCACATAATCTTCATACAAAAGGCCGATTTTGGGCCTATCTCGAAAACGGTAACTCCTATCGACAAAATAAGCTTCGATTTACCCCAACTTGTTGGAGCCCACAATAGACAAAAAAAAAAAAAAAAAAAAAACCGGTACAAACCACTTTGGGCTAAAGCAAAAAGACAGATAGAATGACGGAGGTCCTTTTCTATTATTTGTGAAAATTCTGTGATTGGGCTAAAAGGTTGAACCCGTTCACCGATTTTGACGTGTGATACACCGTTTGAAAGGTATTGAAGCGTACATTACAGTTCCGCAAGCTTCGGTCGCTTGTATGGTATGTGGGAAGTGCTATCACCAGAAATGTGAAATTGTGATTTTTTTATTTCAAACCACCCTAGGGGGTGGCAGGGAGGTCCTACCGATGTTTTTTTTTTTTTTTTGGTCTTAGTATGGCAAAGAGCTTTAAAATGCAACTTCAAGCATCAAAATAGGGCTTATAGTTTGCTAGATCCGAAATTGGCTGTATATATATGTAAGTGCCGGTAACAGACTCAATGCTTAGCGTCACTCGAATAACTACCTTTCTTCGTGATATTGAATACATCTTTTAATCAAAAATCAAACTTTCACGGTACGATGTTAGACACATAATCTATTAACTTCACGTATTAAATACACAATTTTAAGTCACAACATAACGTTTCGGCTACATATGTAGCCACTATCAAGCGTACTGTTAACTGAATCATTTTTATTTTTATTATTTTTCTTTCAATATTTGAATTCTAATTGTTGCCAGATCACATTTATTTGTTTATTGAAAATGTTATTTTTTTTTCTTTCCCCGTGAAAGTTTGCGTTTTGTTTAAAAGATACTAGCTGATTTGCCCGCCTGTTGGTGCTGGGTGAATAAAATATGTTGGCAACAGTCATCGGGACTGTCACCAATACTAGCTTCCCCGTGGCGGGCTGTACCCATAACTCTAAGAGTTTTGCTCATTTGCCCGCCCGTTGAGACACCTTTATGCCAAATTTCGTATCTCTGGCTCAAACGGTGTGACGAATGGTCCTGGGCCCGCCATTTTGAATGCAATATGGCAACTGATATGATAACTTCCTACACGGGTCCAATATCTGATCATATGCGAAGAATCATTTCAATCGGTCAAACCGTTATCGGCGAGATGATAACACAAA
>JAGDQP010072330.1:0-10523 GCA_022664845.1 Lepisma saccharinum | reverse complement strand
TTGAAGGTATTTATCTCTTCCTCAGGACCATTGAGAATAATTTGGCAAGTCCCTCTTTTATCTTTTCACCTCCCCATTTAAACATCTCTGCTGTGAGTCCATCTTCTCCTGGCGATTTTCCATTCTTCATCCCTCGATGTACTTTATCCGCTTCTTCTATATTATGTCTGGGACATCTACATCATTTTCTTCTGAATCTTCTTTGCCTAGTTCTTCTTGGCAGTAGCACAATTATCTGTAGAAATCTTTTTAATATTTTTATAATTTCTTCTTTATTTCGTGTTAGGGTCCTGTCTGGTCTCTTAAATACAATTATTTGCGGTTTCCCTATCATAAGCTGCTGTTTCGTTTTCTTCAGGCTCTTTCTTTCCTCGATTGTATTTCTAACAAGATGCTCGTTGTATCTTCGTACAGCATCTCTTATTTTCTTCTTTACGGTTTTATTTAGCTCTATATACTCAATTCTCTTTGTATAATTTCCCCTCTTCTTTCATTTTCGTTCTTTTCTAGTTTCTTCTGGGATTTTGCTCTCTCTTTTTTTTAATGCCTGCTATTTCCTTGGCTGTCTCTCTAATTATCTCAGTCAGTATTCATTTGTGCCTTTCCATGTTCACTTCCTCTGGGGCGGTTTCTGGAAAAATGTATTGGAAATGAACAGTCTGTTGGTTTCTGAGTATTTCATTAACTTCTTTCCGCTCATGTATCTTTTGCCACATCCAAACTTTCCTGCTGTCGTGTCGCTGCTCTGCTTAGTTCCTACTCCCATTAAAATTTTGTAATGCGATTAGCTGTTATTAAAAATCTTCTGTATCTCCTCGTATAGGTCTTCGACTTATTCCTCCGGATGTGACGTTGTTGGGGCATATACTTGTATAACTTTTATACTATATCTCTTGTTTATCTTTCTTATTACTCGTGCGATTCTATTTGAAATTCCTTCAATTTCTCTTATCTGTGTCTTCAGGTCTTTATTAATTATGAAGCCAACATCTGTCGGTTTACCATTTTCTGTTCCTTTGAAATAGAACGTGTGCCCTGACGGTAGTTCCAACTGTTCTTCATTCTTCCTCCACACTTATGATAGCCCTATGATGTCCCACTTTTCCCACTTAATTCTCTCATTCTCCAATTCTTATAATTTGTCCTCTCTTGCAAGTGACTGATAGTTCAGAGTCGCCACGTATAAGTCCGTTCGAGTTACTTATGTATGGTATGAATTTTTCGTTGTTGAGAGATTATCAGATTAGTTCTTTTTCATTGTATACATTTCAGGTTAAGGGTTAAGATAACTAGTCCAACCTATATACAGCGTACAGAAAGAAAATTCGTTTCGAGTACAAGTTTTTAGATGGCAATAAATGAATTCTTTGTAAAAGCCATATATTCGTTTAAATATTTCGAAATTAAGTTAACAAAACTTAGCCTAAAATGGAATCTGAAATAGCTAGACGTAGACAAGGAATCGTAATCCATTACTACCTCTATTCCATTTTGCTAATTATTCTCGTTTTGGTATTCAGTAAGTGCGAAGTGGGCAAGCAGGCTATCTACAATTCTCGCCCGCCACATATAAGATAAACGCACCAGTAATGGACACTTTAAGAACACTTTTTACCGTTATAATTTTTAACTCAAATACAGTTTAAATGTATTGATCAAATGAGAATATTACACGTTCGCCATACTTTCTTCTAGTGATTTCTACCCTTTACCATGCCTTTACTTTCATAAGCATACACTATTTGTGAGAAAATCACGATTCTTGCCTAGCATTGGTTTTGTACCAGTGATGGACACGGAAACAACAGGTTCCAGTAATGAACATACTGTATAACTCAATCGTTCTGATGTTTCGAATATAAGTACTAAACACGATGATATGTTTAATGCTGTTCTTCGATTAACTGATTGTTGCAAGAGATTGCACTGAGTGATCATTCCGAAAACATCCATCGACAATCCTCACTGAGGTTTTAACGTCTTTTTCTTCAGTCATAACAGGCAAATGCCCTAATAACACCTTCAACTTAGACCTATCCGACTCCTTCCTGCTTCCTTTCCCCTACCCTATCCCAGTCCGAGCCATAGATTCCTTGTGGACATAAAAATGCTAGTTTTAACTTGCCATGAATAGTATCCAATATTAAAACAAATCATTTCATTAATGGGCATCTCCGCGTCAAGCAATGGAAAAATGGAACCAAAAGTTTCCTGACAAACCTAATCAATCTGTGCGCGTGTTTCTGTGTTCAATTTCCCCTGCAAGCTATTGAACGGAGTGGTTCGGATCCCACTTTAACAAAAGTGTAAGTCTTGTCCTTAGAAGTTCACCAGCTCGCTTAGGACGTTAATAACAACTTAATCAATCAAGAATTTTCATTTCAACCTAGTAATGAATAGTACGTGTCCATAGCTGAAAATAAAACTGAGTTTGCCGTACTAGTAATGGACACTCTCTGCTTTGCATAACAGATCCAAGTGATAATTTGTTTGGTCATTTAAATACTCGAAACCAAGACATTTCGTAATGGATAATAGTGCAGAACAACAAAATAATTAGTTATAATAATTTCATGAGTAAAAAACGAAAGCTCTTACCGTAAGCACTTGCTTAACAGAATGCACGGAAGAGTAGATGCAACCGTTGAACTAACTTCAACATCATGTCAGAAATATAAGATGAAACCAATGACGAGCAAATAATATTCAGTGGCATCAGAACATACTATATTAAATTTTCCCGTGTAGGTGAAATTATTACCGCCCTTAGGAAAATCGTATTTTACTTTTCTCTTCAAGTATCCATTACTGGAGCGCTTGCCTTAGTCCCACGAAATAGCGAACGTGGTCATGAAAAAACGGAGGCAAACGATTGATGCGATGACGGACCCAAAGCAAGCAACGCACGCATACATAAATAGACCCTTAGAAAACGAAATTTGCAAATGACGACCAAGGTTTGGTTACTTGTGCATTATAGATTAAACATGCAAGGCTCTTTGAGGGGTATGATATTTGAAACAAATTTGGTCATTGCAGTTCATGGAAAATAATAACTTGCTTTTTTCGTAAATTTCCAGATTTAGAAAAGATTATGATGTTAACTGTGATAGGTTGAACTTTTTTACTAGTTTTCTGGCAGTCTAAATAGAATCCTTTACGTATAACACATCTCATTTCATTCCTATTTCGTGCACGTTCGAGTATCTTGGTATAGTATAGTAGAGTACGGGTACATAAGACGCAAACTATTATATTTTATATACCTTGAAGAACAGCCAGTTATTTTAATTGCAGATGAAATAGTATGATTTAAATATATTTAATGACCACACTTTATACTTTTTTTTAGGACGCAGACAAAATAAGTTTATTTTCCTGGGAACATATTGAGATCTTTTACCGGCCTGCTGGTGTTTTGTAACAAAAAAGCAACTATCATATTATGCAATTAAATGCATTAATGCATTAGTGACGTCGACATATTCATGAAGTATTTCAAATTGATGAAGATTCTTCTTTCCTCTTGATATATCGAAGACGAAAGAGCGATTTTTGGAAGTTAAAGTAGATCAGTAGACCACATGATTCATATCAACGTATTAAGTTCCATTGCTTAACAACCTAATAACTGTGGTTTATGTGCATGATGAAACTTGTGAGTAATGCAGATAAAAAAAAAACTTAATTGTTGTAGATATTGCGCTTTCAAACATGGAAAGTAACCTACATACATGAACACATATACATCAGCACATATTTTTAAAAGTAAAAAAAAATAAAAGGAAAAAACTTGAACTTATAAAGAACGTTTTCTAAGTCTTCACTATTGCTATAATTGGGTACTAAATGAAAAATGTGTCTTTGCGTTTCCAATTGCGTATTCATTGAATTATCTGGATTCTTAATTTGCGTTGAAAAACGAGAGCAGGAAATGTACTAAACATCAACCTTTATACAAAATTTGGAAAATAGAAATGTGTAGCTCAAATACATGAAAGATTCTTTTATATACGATAGCGAAACAGTGCTACATTTGGAAAGATAATAATTAAAAGTATAAATTAACAAAGAAAAAAGAGCAATTAGATCTAAGTTCTTAACAAGGATATAAACGTTGGTTGGTTATTCATACTGAATTTATCTTATTGCCTAAATTTTCTTCGGAATATATTGTTGAATACGTACCGTACCTTGACCTCTGGAACTGTTGGATATAAGGATATTGTTACGTCATTATAGAGTTTGATCAGAGAGGCCTGGTACAATATTTACTCTGAATGTGCTTGAGTACATATACGAAGGATGACAACGCAAAACTTCCCATTGGCTAAATTACCGTGAGAAGATGCGCTGTGCCCAGTTATTGCAACGCACCGACTCCAAAGGCGCCTTTTCATTGCAAGTAATAAGTCTTCCTCTTTAGAATAGGCTTAACAATCGGAGGCACAAAGACTTTCCACAGCGACCAGTTAACCAATTTGTTGTTTTCCTGCTTCGTCAAATACAATAAGTTTTGAATGCTGCATAGAATAAGAGTTGTTTATTATTACTTTCTTTACAAGAAAATTTACCTATTTCCTGCTTTTACCCATTTTAGAGAAAGATTTCATGACTTTCTGTTGTTGCAACATTATCTCTCTTTATTTCATAATGGTAAGTTAATAGAAATAATTTAATACCTCTCAAAACTGCAAGGATGGAATCTGAATTTAATCTTTAAAAAAATCAATTTAACACTAACGATCTTAATTATGTTGATGATATCTGTAACAACGTGAATAGTAACAGACAAAACTCATAAGTCCACAGAAACACTAGGTATAAAAATAGGATAAACTGATCAATGATGATTGATGAGTTGACACGAAACTTTTTATTTGCAGAAGTAGAGACCTTTATATGAGTGATGCGTGTGGACGTGTGGTATACGCATTATTACAATAAAATAATTGTAAAAACAAATTTAATATAATGTAACTAATTTTTGAGCCCGAATAACAGCGGCTACACTATTTACTATGTGTATGAATCTATGTGTGACAATACTCATGTAATAATGTTGAATAGCAGTCCACAAGGTGTCATGAAGTCATTGACAGTGGTGTGAAGGGTTCATCAAATTTAATCTGTAAGATCTGGCGAGAATCGCGCCAAATATGAATTTATTAAATACGTGCAAAAGTTGTATCTGTTTCTGGTGCATATAGAAGTGCGAATAGCACAAAATGGAACTCACCTAGGACTGTGCATAAGAGCCATCACAATGGATGATCTCTTACCATCTTTCTGGTAGGAGATGAATCCCATATAGATAAAAGTCCTGAGGCTTGAAGTCAAAGAACCGTTGTTCGACTGTTTTAACAGCCTCCACAGCATCATAGATTTTCCGAGCGATGGAATTCTGCAAAGCACGAAACAGGTAGTCTGCAGGGGCCAAGTCAGGAGAATAGGGATGATGGGGCAAAATCTCCCAACCAAAGTCCATCAATTTTTGCTGAGTGATGACAGCAGAGCAGCATGTGGCCTGGCGTTATCATATTGTATGAAGACTTCGTGGTTGACCTTGACAACTTCTGTCTCCATTCCTGAATTTTCGAAACCTCCGATGACATTTGCTATCGTCAACTGCATCTTCACCATACATTTGCCGAATGTTGCGGTAGGCAATGGCTGCATTGTTGCCTTTATCGAACTCAAAAAGTAAACAGTGTCTGATATGTTCCTGATTGATCTCCATTTTACCGATACGATACGCTATCCCTTTCTGCTCGTCCACACTCACTGCCTATGCCTATGGCTGCTTTGATGTTCTCCGATTACCTGGCTGCCGATTCACGCACTGGCAGCAGATCAGTAAACCGCTAGCCTACTTGTCAAAACGGGTAGAAGTTTTGAATGTTCACTTACCTAATAGAAACAATTGAATGTTCATCGAACAAATACGGTGCCGACAAGTAGCATTGTCTTGCTGAAACCTTCAAATCCCTTCTAGGTAGAAGGCATGACGCCAATTTAAAATTTTCACATTTAGGAAACGTATGAACACACTAAAAATACAATATATTTACACCCTCCTAAGTTGGGTCTTACACCTTCTCCCGGACAAGAAATTTAACAAGGACTGTAACCCTATGTAACACAATAATAGTTATCAAGAAGTGGAAGTTAATGTTAG
Organism: Lepisma saccharinum; assembly: GCA_022664845.1. NCBI lineage: Eukaryota > Metazoa > Arthropoda > Insecta > Zygentoma > Lepismatidae > Lepisma > Lepisma saccharinum. Next base: position 4,345 of record JAGDQP010072330.1, on the reverse strand, counting down.
TACAATTTGGATAAAGGATACAGCATAACATTGACTCAATATTCTGAAGTTTTGTTGTATATTATGAGTTTTTGTATGTTATGTAAGTTTTCGTGGCATATTATGAAGTGCTTGGTTCCTATTATACATATTTTGTTTATTTACAATATGTCTTTACTATTAGGCTACGATATTGATCTCAAATTTATGCAAATTTACACATAGGATATCCTTTGTAAGGATATCCAAACCTAAATAGACAAATAATGTTGTAATATTTTCTAACTTTAAACCATATATACGATATTTACTGGTATCCCTGTAATCCGACGCCTCCGTAGGCTGACATTCAGTGCAACCCGATGGGCCTTCTGTAAATTTCTAGAACATGTCATTACATAGCATGCCATTTTTCCGCCGTTGAAAGTTATCGCTGCTTTTCTCTTTCTTTCTGGCGGTTTGGAAACGAGACTATTGATCTTATTCCCAAACCAGCATACTCTTATTTCGAATTAAATTAAAATGATTATATTTCATTTCTAAGAAAATTGTTTCTCGGTCAATTTTAAGAAATCGTTTTTAATGTATACCCTATCCCGGTCTAAGACAAAAATGCCTGAAAGACAAACAAACTTTAAGAAAGTCAACTTTCGCCAGCTACCACACTAAGGAGGATGGGTAACGGACATTCTTTCTTGGTAAGTATGTTTCTGATTGAGTAATGAATAATTGTGTTTGGTAATATTTAAAATCAAGACTAGCAGCAGATCAATCGGCTAAATAATGTCGCAAGTAAAATAAAACGATTTTATTAAAAGTATTCATGCGACCATACCCTAGTTTTTACGATACTGATTATAATAATGGAAAACTCCGGATATGTAAATATTTGTCAGAATCTATCTTAAAATTAATTTATCCCACTAATCGCAATAAACAATCTGTCATAAATACAAGATTTTGTCAAGGTTCCAATCTGTGTGTAAACTAAAAATATAGCATTATTTTCAGCTCAGTTTTCCTTAATTATTAGGGGAGATAGCTGTTATATAGTTACACCACTTCATTTAATATACACGGACATGCTCAGGCAACAAATATGACTATTCAATGTACGGATAGGGAAGAAATACCGTAATTCCTACAGTGTGTTCGAGTCTTTCCCCTTAACGCCAGAATCTTTTTAGGGCTCTCTTTCTACAATATTGAGACTGAAAAAGTATTAGTTCCAGTAAGGAAATATCAGAATAATACAATGTCGTAAAGTAGTTCTTAGCTTCTGTCTGTCTGTTTCTCTCTCTCTCTCTGTATTTCTCCGGAATTCAATAATGTTTCATTTTTATAAGCAATCCTTTAGTTTTAACCATATAAGCAAAACTAATTTCAATTAATTGTATTGACATATTAATGCTCGAACTTTCAATGACTTTTCTTCAGAACTTAAATGGCATGAGAGAAAATACAGTTTCGTTCTTCTAAAATGGGATTCAAGATTCCAATATGTTGAATCAAAGGACTTGATTTACAAAATCAGACTTTAGCAGACTTAGATAGACAGGATTCCTTGTGTTTACTTAATTGTTTATAAAGTTGCTGCCTACGTAACAGGCAAATATACTAGATAATATCATAGACCTCATGGTAATATTACTCATTTAGAAGTTACAAACACAAAATTTAAATAATTTCTTGCCATCTTGGTTAATTCCGAGCACTAGGTAAACGTCAATTTGTGTCGATTAATGTCGAGGATAATGCCTTTGTTTTCATGGCTGACCTGAGGAAATCGAAGATTTTTACATTCTTACATTCTAGAATACAAAGTATTTATAACAATAAACATTAAATACAAAATTCCAGAAAAAAAATCTTATAAATTTTTTTATTTATTTATTTAAGGCACGTTACGTTTGAAACGCGTATTTTAGGGTAAATTAAGAAGAAACATAATGAATATGTTTTAAATAGTGTTTTGTTGCTTAATTTTTAAGCTTTTTTAGCCTGACATCTATGATCTAGCCAAAGAAGAAAGTATTACAAGGATGTTCTCGGAACAAAATTTGTGTTCAAGATAAAAACAAATGTATTCCACCAAAATTAAAGAACAAAAGTTAAAGATGTCATGGCAGCATATTGTTGGAACACTTCATTTCTTCTTGAAATCGCCTCTGACATACTTAAAAAAAAAAAAAAAACTCTTGTGCAATTGATATGTAGTCAACGAATTGCTAAATTGCATTTTATAGGATGGATCTTCGTGAAGTTTGTAATGAAAACTAGGTTGATCTTGCTCAGAATAGAATCCTGTGGAGAACGTTTGTTACTGCGGCGATTAACTTGCGAGTTCCGTAAGCCATAGAGTAAGTAAGTAAGTAACAAAATGTTTAACTTCGATATAATTTTTATATTTAAACAAGACGTATGAAATAAGAAAACATCAATTTTGGAAACTAGATGTTAGGGGATTTATTAGCTACATTTCTTACTTCTCTAGGGCAGGAACAAATACTAACCTTGCAAGCACCCGTCGCTTCAGCTTTTCAGATAAGGGACTGTAACATATTGGTTCTTAATATTTTCGTTAGGTTGACATTGTTTCTACTGTCCTATAAACTTTGTGCGAAATCGAACTTCAATAGTTATCAGATTCTTTTGCAACTGCTGCGAAGTCTGTGTCGTCTTTCTGCATAATTAATAATTCGTGTGTGTCATGTCGAAATAAACTTTTTATCAAAAGTACCCGTGAAATTAATGTTCATCTAACGAAACAAACACTAAATGTTTTTAAGCTAAAGCGAATTTTAAAAACCAAGGAAGTATCGAATTAGTACTTACAAGAATAATATAAAGAGGAAAATAATATTAAATAAAACTGGGAAAACACTTAATTCTAAATCAGAGATCTAAAGGAATACTGTGAACGTATTCTATACCGCCCACACGTTTAACTTTGCCACTAAATTATAATTTTCTAGTCTAGACTATAAAGAAGTTCTTGTTTGCTCGCCTTTATCGCTACGATTTTCTTATGGAATTACGTAATGTGCCAACACATAAATCACTTTTTAATAATCGTTATAAAGAAACAAGTATTTCTTCCATTTCCACCATTTTCAAAAACCCTAGTGACGACTAAGGGCAAAAACACTATTGACTACTATAAAAATACTGATACGTTGTTTCTTTTAATATTAATATGATCATCACATGCACTAAAATAAAATGTGTTTCTGATATGTTTTCCATACTTTCACAATTATTTATTTATGAGCAAAATTTGTATTCAACGTAATTTTATGTAATGCACGGTTATGAAAGAATCGTGTACTCTTTTGCATGTAGTTACATATTGTCGTAAAGACTGTCATTATGAAGACTAAAGGGGTTCTGCATCATTACTTTCCGTTTCACACACAAGCAAGTAGCAGCGTAATGTGCGATTTTTACCAAAGTCTTTATTATCACGTTTCTCCCAAATCATATCTTCCTTTTCCCCCTGTAATAGTCTCTCTCTTGGCGAGAAGAAGCTTCAGACCAACTCTCCCTTCACAATCGAGTCTCGTGGGAGTTCTTCCCCAGTTCCTGAACAGATTCCCCTCAAGCAGGATATGGCTCGATTCACCGCTAATCCGCTGGAAAATCAGTTTTTCTAAGCCCATTGATACAGCAGCGACTCCCCGCGATCTCTGGACAGAAATATTTGGAGTAATCGGCGGCTTACTCAATGCTCGTTGTACAACCTCATCTTCCAGCTTGAAAAGAATTTTTCGAGGCTTGATCCTCCTTCACCCATGAGGTCACGATTTTCAATCTCATACCTCTTCCTTCCTACTCTCTGTTATCCAGATGAAGCTCCGAGATCGCTAATAATAAGCCTGACCTTTTGCTGCATGACACGCGTTTCAATCTTGCTTCCGCAGCGGATGAAACATGAATCCCAGAGATCAAGCTCACTTCAAACACACAAAAGCGAACGTCTGTCTACCTGCTCCAATTGTTAGTGTACGACAGACAAAAAGAAAATGGATTGATTTTTCATTCGCAACCAGATAGAATATGTGCTTGTATAAAAAATAATTTTCAAAACTTCAACAAAAGCAGATCGAAGTGTGGTTACAATTTAGAGTAGTAATAAAAGATGGAGGTTTTAATACTAAACTTTCTATGCCAATTTGGATCGATGTTCTGTATTCAGTATATGGTTAAATATACAATGAAGTTATTATAAACACTTAGATGAGAAAATCAGTTTAAATTACAGTTGGGCTCTTTACATGTAATTGAGAATTCATTCTTGTACTAAACAAAGAAAAATATTTTACGACATGTAAAAATTACTCTGATATTCAACAGCATTATGAATATT
>JAGDQP010072328.1:0-10523 GCA_022664845.1 Lepisma saccharinum | reverse complement strand
TCGTCCTCCCAGCAGTCTGTCTCGAATTATCGCCATTAAACGTGTGAGTTATTGGTAATATTAATGAGAATTTATTGTTATGTTTCTGTAAAACAACTCTGAGTACACGATGCCGTATTTATCCCGCCACATGTTTACAATTCTTTTATGTTGATGCATAGTAAGTTTTGCATTGTAAATTTCTTTTTGTTATAGACTAACCACCTTTTAGGACGTTGGCATCACTTTCACCATAAATATTACACCTGAAAAACGATGATCCTAGCTGTTGTTCAGCTAACCGATAAGCACAGCAACACAAATGGGTGCTACTCATAGTACTAGAAGTTGTTTAAAACGCAACACAATTAAAGAAAACAATGTAAATAATGAACGTCTTTAATGTAGAAAATCTGTGAAATAGTATTAGTCGGAAACGACTATCGGCTCGTGAGATCGAAAACGAAACCCCAAATTACGAAGTGATGTAATGCCGACTAGATAACACCAGTAAGTTTTGCAAGCAACAATTTTCATATAAAATTTACATCACACGCAATGCATAAGAGTGACACTAGATTCACTGGATACAGTGCTATTCAAAGTTGTGCTATGAAACGGAAACTAGCATTCGAGTAGCTGCTCGTCACCTAAGAGTAAATTTAACATGAAACTGGTCATTGGCATATTATTAACTTATCTGTCCCTGAATATGAAAATTTAAATCTAACATTCTGTAATTGTGGATAATGCTGTATGTGTGTATAATGGAATGTTTCTTTCAGCGCTTTATTTTATAACATTTCTTATATTTGCTCGCGTATTTTGGTGCGGGATATTTGTGTATTGAAGTGAATATTTTGACGGTACTATTCGACTTACCTATATGCCTTAATATCTTACTAATAATCTTTATGACCCAATGTGCTTGCGGTCTTTGAGCTGGTATGTAATAAATTAGGGAAATATAAAGGTAAGCAAGAAAGTTCTATCGCTTTTTCACCAACGACCTCGAACATCAATACTACACCTAAGACGTACCTGTAAGATCTAAAATAGTCCCAATCAGCATCGACGAACTTCTGCCAACGTTCTGGAATGCCATGGATTCCATCGCGATAGAACTTGGTAGGCCGTGAAGCGAAGAAGGTATCAAGTGCATTTTGCGCCATCCTAGAGATTTGAACTGGCGTCCTCTAAGGTGATTGTCCAAGGAATGGAACAGGTGATAATCGGGCGGTGCAATGCCCGGGGAGTATGGCGGATGCAATAGTGTTTCAAATCCAAGGTGTAGAATGGTGTCTCGGGTCATACTTGCCACGTGGTGCTTAGAGTTGCCCTGTTACAGGAGGACCCCTTTATGTTCAGAAGTGTTTTGAGTTTTTCTTGAACACGGCTCAACTGCTGACAGTACACAGTTGTATTGATGCTCTGAGCAGCTGGTAGCAGTTCCGGATGCACGATGCCGCGAGCAGTCCACCAAACACACAGGAAGACCTTCTTCTGGTGCAGTGCTGGTTTCGGCTGTTTTGGAACCGATTCATGGGATGCTAATCAATGATGACGGCGAAGTGGAGCTTCGTAAAGGACCCAATTCTCATCACATGTCAACACCCTGTACAGAAATGGCTCCTTCCTCAGACGAGACAGCAAAGAAACACATGTGTCTGCTTGCGTTGCTTTCTAGCCTGGAGTCAAATCATGTGGGACCAATCGACCCAACTTGTAGTGCTTCCCAAGTTCATGGAGGTGCTGCCGAATTGTTTCTCCATTCACACTTAATTGTAGTCCCAGTTCCTCACATGTCTGGCCACTGTTCGCCACAATTGCAGCCTGAAGATCTCCATTTGATACCTGTGTTGGTCTTCCTGCACGTGGTGCGTCTTCGATTTTTTCGTCACCGTCCTTAAACTTGCTAAACCACCGCTGCACTGTCCCCTAGTCACGACACCCTCACCAAAGGCCTGGCATATCTTCCTCCCAACTGTAGCTGCATTTGACCCCAGTTTAAACTCGTACAGCATACACGCCCTTATGACGCTCTGTGGAGGTCCCATGTTCACTCTGTCCTTCCGCACGTTCACGGTGTAACTTAACTTTGACAACCAGGTAATATGTTGGCTATACCAAGACCAACAACTGACCTTCGCTTGATCTCCATCCGCATTCAACTCACGGTGTGAGGGTCAATTGAACATATACCTCCACAAAAATCGACAAAACTTTCTTGGTTTCCTTTATAGGAATAGGGGTTGGAAAACAGCTGCGCAGATTTTCAATACTGAGAAACGTAATTGAAAGTATGGTTCAGAGAAAAAAATAATGTGAATGTAGCTCTCTCACATTATCAAAAGAGATTAATCGTATACTGAGATAGAAACGAAAATTGAATATCAGAATGAAATGAAAATGCTTAGCTTTCTATGAAACACCTGTTTCTTTTTCAAAATTACTGGTTATAAACTAATAAATTAATAGTAAACTATACTATAATAATTTTTAATTACTAGCTACATCTTTAGTCTTCCAACACAAATAAAATAACACTACTGCACTTGGAGGTGCGTATAATATGAGACTTGAAATCAGGAACGAGTTAAAAAAAACTTTCTGGAAACAATAAAGTCGTTTTGCTACTGAAGAGAATATATATTGTAATCAAAAATGCTCGCCAATTCGATTAGCTCTAGATGTAATTTTAAAATTTCCGGAATATATTTTTATTTTCGAGAAGAGTAAATATCGGATGAAGTACTAAAAATTGTATTTTTTGCAGATCCAAAAAAGTATACTAAAAGACCAAACTCTCACTCGAAAAATTATGCTATATAGGTCATTAAACATTTGGTGTTGGACTATGTTAAAATTAAAAATAGTAACGTGTTATTGCGTCAGAGCTACTCAAGTTTAACGTACATAATGTTAAAAGCGCATTTTGTGTGCTTGGCATGCACATTTTGTGTGTCTAATATGGTATGTTTTATAACAACGACTTATGCTATGTTTTATAGAATGTTTTATAGCTGTAGAAAGCAAAATGTCTACATTCGGATTTAAAGTTTTACGAGATGGAAGTAAAACTTTCAAAGGACCAACACATCATCAGTATAATCAGTTTCATGTTCCTATAATATGAACACTAAGGCCACATTTAACGCTATTTTAGTCTCTCTTGACTATATTTACTTAACGATCGCCGTTCTTGATTCTATGAATTATTCGTAGCTCAGTGAATTGTACGAATTAATGGAAAAAGTGGCTTCATTGATAAAGGAGATTCGGATACGAAAAATCAGTGGAAAATTATATTTGTTGTCCTTAATAATATAGTATATTAGAAAAGTCTCGTAGCTACGATATTTACCTTTATAATGGAAGTAAGACTATAAATAATGTATAAACATACATACTTTCGTACTGATCGGAAAAGCCAGGACATTTCGAACATCCTGTAAGTATAATTTATTTACAATATGTAAAATATATTAACTTCCTCTTCATCACAGCAATCTAATTGCTCGAAATAAAAGAAAGTTTTACATGTCCATATGATATTTCTAATATGCTAATATTCTATTCATGTTTCCCTTTGTTATCAGAATCATTATTTTGTTTCCTCCTGCACAGATCTTATCGCATTGCTTATCCTTTATGAAGCAAACTCGCTGTATGTAATGAAATCTAGTTAAAGACAGTGATAATTGATATGATTTTCCAATGACTTTTTCGTACTTCGAAATCTCTTTATAGGAAAAGCCATTGGTTGTGTTTATATCAATGATTAACTGGATTGCGAGGACATCAAATCAAGAACGGTGTTCGTAAGTAAGGCAGGAAAAAAGAAAGAGTATAAACATCTCCTTCCCCTCCATTGTACTATACTCAAAGTGACGTATAATAAGTGGGAGCTGCAGGTAGCAACATTTCAACTTCCCAGTGTAAGTGTAGACTGATTTTACTTTCTAATGCCCATTTGTATTCATACTTTTTTGAATATAATGTAATCACAAATCTCATAAGCACATGTTTTGGAAAATAGAAAGGGAAGGTTTAATACATTAAAAAGTTATATAAGTACAACACATATCAAACGTGCACCATGAACCATAGCGACTGGGTCAGTCTTGGATATGAAATGCTCCGAGTACATCCAGTTTACTCTAAATAAGATATTATTATTATATGTATTTATAAGTATTCTTACCCTCCGGCTTATGGCCGTAGGATTTGGGTTTGAACCGGTAAGGCAATATAGGATTAGTACGATCTGACCAACCTAGGGTACACTTAAATAAAAGACACGATGTATGTGTTTATGTGGTCCGCCGTCTTACCTGAAGAAAGCTAAGGGATGTATGAAAAAGGCGAGTGTGAGAAAAAGGAGCAACAAGGCGCATAAGTAAGCTAAGCAAAGGTATTCTTTAGCATTCTTATTGGAGCTCCTACCATTTCGGAAATCAAAACAGATCTAGCTACTACACACAGCTTGCGATTTGTATATATACATAGACAAATATATTACAGGTAAATCAGACTAACTTGCTAGAACGTTTAGCATATTTCAGTAAAGTGTTTATTATCTTATATATCTTTGGTATTCATTTCTTATTATTTTGTAATGTATTTGTTTGATGGTTCGAAAGTAATTATTCAAAACAATATTCAGTTAACAAATTTAGATATCTCAAACATTTGTACAGTCCATAAGCTTTTACTGATAAGTGCATATGTACAAAAATATTATTGCTGCAAAAAATGAGTTTATAAACGTCTAAACGGTGGGAAGATGTCATATATCTACCGTACCCGAATGCTGCCATCTCGCAGGATGCGAGGTGAAGTAACATATATTCCTCTCCTTGAGAGGAAAATTTAGAAAATCTGAAGGGATTTCAAATTTCTACATGGTTTTAATTCTTTAAGAATGCTCTTTGTAAATTATTCAATTTCACTTTTATATTCTTCGTTTTTATAATCGTGCAGTTCTCTAAAATATCATTCTTCAGGGGAATTGGAGGTTAAAGAAAATTTTCACTTTTATAAGATTTCGTGGTGATCATTTTAGATTCGCACTACTCACTGATAAATATTTACTTAAATATCACTAATTAATATGAACCTTCTATTGTATTATCTGGCTATCACTTGCACTAGGGTAATTCACTGACAGTATCTTAAGAGTTGTTGAATATGAGCATTAAATATTTTATATGGGCTAAATTGACCTTCTGCTTCTTTCCATGGATAAGTGTTGCTTCTTATCAGATATGGTAAGCGCTGCTACTGGAATTACTATGATTCCAAATGGATTGAATGTCTGCTACTGATAAAGCTTTGTAGTGGTTGTTAATGGTGGTCATGGCTGATTCTAGTAATGGCTGTAATACAAGCGTAATGGCTACTTCTACTAACTTCGTGTTGAATAAGCAGTTTTATTGTAACTTTTTATTTTATAAAGCTGAACATGGGCTAAATAGTCTAGAATAACGGTATTATATTATGACCATGTCGTCATTGGCTCGCCGGCGTGATCAAACTTTCATTAGACCACTTTTGGCATGGTAGAAAAAACCATAGTCGTAGACTTGAATACAGTTGATCTAGTGGCATATGTTTGGATTTGGTGTATAGTTTAAATTATCAAGCTAAATTCTATAGATGCTGTTAGCTGCTGGCAACTAAATTGATAGACAATTGCTTTTCCCTTTTTGTCCGCTTGCTGGTAAGACCAATTTTAGCTGACATGATTAGAATATTTGTGATAAAAGCACAACTGATACTTATACTTATTAGTAAATATTTGCAGGGAATGCAACAGCTGTTCCTCCTAAATGCTGCAACTACTGAACTACTATTCTTTACATTATTATGGATAACAACTTTTGATATCATAAGTTTAGTTTTTATCTCGTCTTCCTTCTAGGACCATTGACTTAATGGCAATTCTACTTCAAGAACAGCCACCTTTTGCACAGTAGGGAGAGCTTACACCATTGACGCAGTCAAAGCTTTCCTGTTGGCATCATTTTAACGCGACGGTGCATTTTTATTTCCATGCACGCATTATATTTTCAACAGGTTCGTTATAAACTTCCTTACACCTCTCCTTCCATTTGCATAGTTCTTTTTCAGCACCATCTAAAAGCACGTTGTACTACGTTTTGGGAAATCTGCCTGTTTCTGCCTATCTATCTTCCACAAAACTTCATTCAAAAATATTACTGAATGTTATTTTCGTCTATCATGAGTGGATTATTAGGGATTTCTCTTATTCTGCTCAGTTTAGGTAATGGATTTTCCCAAAGCCCCAATATCGTCACCTACATCTGCGTTCTTTATCTTCAGTTTGGTTGTATTGGTTAATTTAGACTGGGACTTTCCCATACTGACTAGTTCAAAATTAAATATGATTTTAATTTGGGCGCAAACTTTTCCCTTTTCATTATATTCCTATCATCAACGGTTTTCAATTTAATCCTCACTGTGCCAATAATGTCCAATGTGGCTGAAGGGTATTCCCTTTTGATTCTTTTGAATAATGTCTTACTCCTTAAGAAGCAGGACTCCCATGTGTTTAACAGTGCAACAGGTGGAATGTCTCCTACTTCGATGTGTATTCTGGGTAGTTTTCTCTCCGGACCAATACCACACACATATTCCATTGAGCGGAATACGGTATGTTCAGCCCTATTACTCATTATCTCTCTTTGTACGTTGTTCATGTTTTGGATGTTTCTGGATTGTGTGGAAACATCCCCTCCACTAGTTTTCGGCCTCCCGATTTGGGTAACTGCCTTCTTGGGTTTTCTTCTCTTTAGCTGCTTCGAAATATGATCTCTTCTCCTTTTGGTTGAAATACGCATAAACTTATATGTAAGCTTTGGGATTGTATATTCGGTGAGTTTTGTCTCCTCTCTGCCTGGTATATTCATAATTATTACGGATCTTTGGTCATTTATTTATATTGTCGTTGGATCTTCTTCTGCTTCTATAAATGTTTGTGTCGTTCTTGCCATTGTTGGGTCCTTTCGCCCGCTTTCCGCTATTTGTATGGACATCTCCATCGATTGAGTTCCTATTTCATGGTCTTGTTCCGGTTCTATCCTGTTTTCCTAAAATTTCTAAAATACCTTCAGTGGTTTGGTAACTTGTGGATTGCAGTAGTCTATTTAGTTTACGATGAAGTATGCTTGAAGCCTCTCGGAACAGTTCTTTATCAGGTATCTCAGAATCTAAACGTGTTAACTTAGTAATCCCTTTAATTGTATTTCCCCAGTTTTATTTTCCTAAAATAATAATAACACATTACCCTAATATAATATACCATAGCAAGACCATTACAAAGATCTGAATATTATATCATGAACTCTATGTTATTCCTCACATTTAATTCGTAACTTCTAAAGCACTCAAAGTTCTTGGACTTCTTTACAGGTTTACCGATATTAAAGAATTCAGAGATCTTCAGTCATATTTTATCATTTGTGTACTTCATACTATTGACTGCTATTCATCTTGTCTTTGACTTGTGAAACCAACTATCTTATCTAAATTGTACCAAGTCCAAAAATGCTTTATCCGCATTGAACAACATAGGATACACATCTGCAACACAAATCTAACTTATATATTTTGGTACAGCATTTCCGCTCTTGGCTGGAAACCATTTCCCCACCCGCCGTAGTAATCTGACATGCAGCATTTCGACTGCCAATTGTTTTCATCGATGTCTCAGGCACTCTCCATGAAACACTTTAACAATTACGGAAATGTCGAAAATTGACTTCATGACTATAGGCACACGAAAAAACTAAATTACTTAAATTTTATTTATAAAATAATGCAGGCCACAATCAGAACCAACGACGTTTTCCGTTCTTTAACCTAATAGTACCCACACAAATTTCTCGTCCACAACATCATTTTAAACTATCTAAACCGAGATTGTTTTTGGCTCAGCGCTCTTGTATAGAGATTATCACTTTTTTACAATACTCTTCCTTTGCCACCAGATTTCTGTCTTAGTAAGAGTGAATTTCGAAAGGCTTATTATGTGAATCTAGAATGAATGTTAAACATATATTATTTCCTATTGTATAATTCTTTGTTTTTGTTACTATTGTTATTTCACTTTGTTATAAGAACGATGTAAAATTGTATGCGTGCTCACACACATACAATAAATAAATAAAAAATCAAATTAGCATTTCTTGCTCGTAACTTTTCAAGTTTAACCAACTGATGTGATGCGATTTCATCACTTTCTTATGATTTTTTAATAGTTTTTTTTGTTAGCGTATTTTCTCACGAATTTTTAACAAAAATAACCATAATTGCGTATCTGGTTCTTGATTAGGTGATACCAGCCTACTGCTCTTCCTGATATTCCTTTATTTAAGACGTAATCGTATTAAGACGTCATCGTCTTCTTCCGCACTAGTCGTCTTCTAGGAAGAGTGTTAGTTCTAATAAATACTTCGATTGGTTGGCCTCATGGATACTATGTTTCCACCTTGGGATGTGATAGTAGTATTTATTTCGTAATTCCTTAGACGATTTATTTCCGTTCAAAGTGTTTGTCAACCTCTGAACAGAATCTACCATTTCGCTCCTATGAAATTCCAACACATACATTGCTTCTGATCCATCTCGAGCATTATAATATAACTTTGGGTTTCTTTCATTGACATCTTCGTCTGCTGGATTTGCTTTAGTTACTTCTCTCATTATTGCTTAACTGCAATATTGTTTTAGGTCTTGTTTATGTTCAAGATGTAGTTTACTAACAGGTTTCTTGATTCGCTCTATTTTTTTTTCATAGTTCCCTCACTGATGGTTTATATATTCATTGGATATCCTTCTCTTGTACTCCCTTTTGATTAGCAGACGTCACACTCTATCACCGTGAATGAGCTAATGGTGTTTTCGTAACGGGTAGTTAATTTGTCCTTAAGTTTATTTGTATAGGGTTTCAAGTCATTGAAACCAATTTTTCATTCCTCTTTGTTTTCTTCTACTCTAGTGCTAATATTGTATTCAAATTTATTTAGCATGTAGTGCATACTATTAAAATCCTTCTTTTAATCACTGAATTTCTGTTCAAGGTCCTGCTTTTGGATACTAAACTTCTCCGCCCAAATCTGCTTTCCGTCACTGAACTTCTTCTCTAGGTCCTGCTCTTGGTCACTGAACTTCTGGTCGTGGTCCTGTTTAGGTCCTGATTTGTTTACACAACATCTGATCGAGGTTCTGCCTCAGGTCACGGAATAAATTGTCCTCCTCTTGGGACCTTTTGTCTTGGTCATCGAACATCTATAGCAGCAGCTGTAAACAGCGAGGTTTACCAGGTTTTTCTGTCCCTTGCTCCACTTCATGTCCAGCAGCCCCTTGTACAGTATGTTTCATTTGCTCTGACCCTTCTTTTATATTCCTTTATTCTACTACTTCTCTGGCAAGGCAGCTTCTTGCCAGTCGTCTATATTCCAGGTATTTGTTCTGTACTCATATCAACTACTATATACCTTTCCATCTCATAAGTATCCGTTTCACACTATAAACCTCGAAGATTATCTTGTAGATGCAGCTGGAGTTCCTTCTACAAAACTAGGGTAAATATATGCTCAAATACCGAGCACCTAAGTTGAGCGCCAAATATAAAATATACTTAATGCCCCGAGTACCTACAGATCACTCTAATTATACATTACTATTAACGAAGCACTTAAAATATTCTTACTCTCCGACTATGGGCGTAGGATTTCAGTTTGAACCTGTGAGGCAATATAAGATTAATAAGGACTTACACACCCAGGATAACCAGAAATATAAGCTACAGAGTATATGTTTATGTGGCCTGTCATCCTACCTGAAGGAGTCAAAGGGATGTTAAATCAAAGAACAGTGATAAAAAAGAGCGTAAGAAGATTACCTTAAGCACCCTTATCGGTGCTCCTTCCACTTTGCAAGTCCAAGCAGAATCAGCTATGACACACAGTTTGAGCTTTATACAGGTACATAGACATAGACATTACAAGTAAATTAGACCCACTCTTGAGATGTGTAGCAAACTTCATTAAAATATTTATTATCATATATGTCTTTGGTATATATATCAAAGACTTCAAGCGAACATGTCAACTGTCGGGTCACCAGAGCCTCCACAAGAGCACAAGTTGAGCAAAACTCAGAAAACACTAATTTAGAACAGATACATGTGATTCGTTTTATTCTTTCGTAAGGTCGTCAGTCTTAATGAAACTCATCAAAACATAATGGAAGTGTATGGTGATGATGCACTGTCGTATAGACAGGTAAAACGATGAATAAGTGTGGTAAAACAAACGTCGAAGATGAGCCTAGAAGTTGTCGACCAATAACAGCAACCTCACCTGACGTCGTGGTAATTGTACAAAAATTGGTAATGTCCGATCGACGAAATAGCGGAGGAATTAAAGATTGATATTCATAGTGTTTGGGATATTCTACACCAACACCATCGGCTCAGAAAGGTCTGTTCCAGATGGGTTCCTCACAATTAGAACGTT
>JAGDQP010072327.1:0-10524 GCA_022664845.1 Lepisma saccharinum | reverse complement strand
GGTTTTCATTGGGTCCTGTGGTCACACTTCGCGGACGCATCACTGCCAACGATTATGTCGCAATTTTAGGAGACCACTTGCATCCTATGGTCCGGATGTTGTTCCCGGACAATGACGCCATATTCCAGGATGATAATGCACCCATTCACACAGCTGGAGTTGTTGCAGCGTGGTTTGAGGAACATCGGGATGAAGTTCAACACCTCCCCTGGCGAGCCCAATCCCCAGATCTCAACATAATTGAACATCTGTGGTCCATCTTGGAAACCCGACTCCGGCGACGATTTCCACCTCCATCCTCTCTCACAGAACTGGCCGATGCCCTGCACGAGGAATGGTGTAATATTCCACTTGCTACCATTCACGACCTCTATGCGTCCATCCCATGTCGCATCAAGGCTGTTCTGAAGGCGAAACGTGGTACGACACCATATTAATCTGGTAAGTTGCACTTTCGTTCAGGATGTATATATATATACATCCCACTATCATTGTGACTTACTTACATTTACTGTTTGCCGTCATTATGAGACCCGGTGTTTCTGAGATCCGTATCCGGGTCTTAATTTACAAGCCGTGTTATTCGTACTCTACAACGTCCAAGTACCTCAAAAAACTTCACTTGTGAAATTGGATCCGGGATTCCGTTTGATATGAAAGTGCATACAAAATGTATAGCTTAAGTTCCTGCACGTACCGTGCGTGGAGCTGCCCTCGCTAATCGTATAAAGGTGTATAGCTTTTTTCACTCATGCCATGCCTTTACAGGAATCCGCATAGACGTTGGCAAACCTGACGCGTGATCTAACACACACTTAACTGCGCATGCGTTTATTTCTCCCACCAGTTCTTGCTGTCTTGTTTCTCACAACGTACAGAACTCATAGTGTCTATGTGTGCGTGTGTGTGTTTTGCACATACATATTGAAAACAGTGAAGAGCTCCTATTTGGATCACGAAAAGAGGTTTGGGTGATAAAAGAGCAAACTTGACCTTGGTGTTCCATTCGGAGAGGAGGAAAGGAGATAGGAACCAAGTTACGAAGCAACAGGGCAGGAATTAAGGTCATGAGGCCATCTTAAATAGCTCTGTGTATTCTTATGGGTTTAGTGCAAGAACCCCTCGCAATCAAAAAATAAATTGTAATAACTCTAAAAGTATAAATGATATGGAGAAACTGAAAACAGTTTTAGTATCAGAGTCCCCGGGAGTTTTCAACCTCAAATATTATTGGTCCTCCGTGAAGTTTTCTGCATTTGACGCCCCCCCCCCCATTTTCAAACACAGTAGGGGTAGAAAAAAGGAAAAAGATTTGGGTTCAGCGAGCTTCAAAATGGAAGTAAAGAACAATTTGGGGTGACAGTTTTAAGTCCTTTGATAGCAAAAACTAAAATAAGGGAGTTTATATCCGGCTCCTGTCTGTCCGTCTGTCTGTCTGTCTCTTGCAAGAAATTATATCTCAGGAACCAGAAGACGTAGGAACTTGGTTGAGGTGTCATTTGAAAGCTCTCGTTAATTCATTAGGAATGGCTATCTTACTTTTTGTATTAGTCACCCCATATAGGGTGAAACGGGGGATTGGGATACAACTCAGACTCTTATATCTGGAACTAGAAGACTTAGGAACTTGCTTGACATGTCACTGGATGGCCCTCGTCAGTTCGTTAGGATTGGCTCTACTACTTTTTATTAGACACCCTATAGGGTGAAACGGGGGATTCGGGTAAAACTTATACTCCTATATCTCAGGAACTAGAAGACGCAGGGACTTGGTTAAGGTGTCATTAGAAAAGTCTCGTCAGTTTATTAGAAGCGGGTTTCTAATTTTTTGGTTTCACAGCCCCAGGTGTGTAACGTGGGTGGCAAAGCTATACAATTCCACACGCGTCCATCGATGTACCCCAAACTAAGAATTGTCTTCCTTTGGCACTGGGCAAGGTCGCAAAGGTATTCTGGGTCCGACGTTGTTCTCCAGATATCAGCGTTGCCACTTTTTTCATTTTTTTAAAAAAAATCCTGCTATACATTTCGACATAATCACACCAACTTGGAATTAACATTATTGGGGACAATGCAACAACACTGTGGAACTAAGAACCCGAGTTTTCATTGTTGCCAACCTATGAGAAAACGACACATATTTTGTGTTTCAGATGCTATCAAGGGACCGGAGCCATTGCCATTATTAATTGAATCACAGCGCTAACTTGTTTAATTTGAGTAGTAAAAACAAACCCGAGGGGAAATTAGAAACTACTAAATCTACTACAAGATTAAAAGTAACATCAGCATGATAATATTAAAAAGGTTTCTGCTAATCAATCCTTAAATAATAGATGTGCGAGGGGTAAAAGTAATAATTAGTCCGGTTTAACGCTTTTTTTCGAGTTTTTCGAAACCCCGCTGGTGGTGGGAGCTTATAATCTATCGGATGACAGAATATGTAAACAAGAAAAGTAGCGCAAGAAGAAAGAGCAAGAAACACGGGTACGCACAAATTATATTATCAGAAATAAAATGTACACATCAATTCCCTTCCTCACGTTTTTTTAGGAATTTGAAAACTAGCACCTGGTCAACTCCCGTGGTCTAGTAAATCCAGTCACTGGAATTTGAGTTATTCTGTGGTGTTCAGGCAACTCTGGCTCAGGTCAGGATAGGGTAAGGGCAATGATAAGGAAGGTATCGGCCAGGGCAATTCTTAAGTTACTATGCCGGCATTTGTCTGGTGAAACTGAGGAAACCCCTGGAAAATGTCACGATGGTCGCCGACGGAGTTCGAACCCACGTACCTACCCATTACCCCCTGGACCGCGGGCTAGGTGCTGGTAGCTGGCTTTGAGTAAGGACTAAGGAAGCGGACCGGGCTTCAGTCCAGCTCAAGCTTGCGATTTTGACAATCTTTCCATTTCTTTATTAAGAAGGGACTAAACCTTCACTCGCCGTCATTGTTATCTCAATAGATGTCACTACGTTTACTAGTGTTGTTAACTTACATTTACTATTAATTACTACGGAAAGTATTTACTAGCATAAATGTGTTACGGGATAACTACTGTACATTATTTGGGAAACAATCTCTTCATGTGAAAACAAAAGCTGTTGACACATTTTTTTAATGGTGGAAAGAGAGAGAAAGAGAAAGAGAGAGAGAAGAGAAAGTCAACATTAATCGTATTGTTTACATTTGAATGGCTAGTTGTTGTTTTTTTTCCTCCTTGTCCCTTGAGCTACCGGATCTCTCGTGCGTCTTTATGACGAACCCTGCCTGCCTCCACATCCTAACATAAACATCATAAATAACTTTTGAAAACCCCTGCTGAATGACAGAATTATTGCTTCGCGGTTGTTTCGTCTCCATTCCATGCTCGAAGTGGATGAGAAAACGTAGTGGGAGAATGGGGGCGAAACAAAGTGGGGTCGATTAGCTCTTGAAAGTGAAGGCAAATAATTTGGCTAGATATTTAGGAGGGATACATAATGTTTCGCACCTCTCAAACCCATTGATTAAAAGGCGATAAACATAGCCATTCATTCATCGGACACACACACACACATACACTACGCACATACATACATATTTATAAAATTACATTGAGGCTCTGTATCCATACTTAATTTAATTAAAACAGGCTGAAGACACAGCAGGCCTTGACACTAGATCAGTGTTTCTCAACCTTTTTCATGCCGGGACCCCCTTTCACCATGCCTTACGGCCGAAGAATCCCCAACAGTAATTTTCCTGTTTATAATAAACGGTTTTTTTACACTTTGTTTTTCATAGTCTCCTCCTGTCTATCCATATATATATCATATTCAACCGTTTTTTTTATCCACCACGGGATGAAGGCCTCCCCCTTTTCTTTCCACATATCTCGGTCTACTGCTATCCTCATCCATGTAGCTCCTGAAAAACGCTTGATTTCATCTACCCATCTCACATTTAGACGTAGTCTCGGCCGTTTCTTTTCTCTAGGAATCCATTGTAGTACATTTGTCGTCCACCTTCCATCTGTTCGTCTAGCTATGTGACCGGCAATCTCCACTTCATCTTCCTCACAGTCTTGATTACATCTTTTACCTTTGTTTGTGCGTGAATCCATTCATTTGTCTTCCTGTCCCTCCTGGTTATTCCTAGCATGCATCTCTTCATTGCTCTTTGTGTGACTCTCAATCTTTGAGTCGTTTGCGCATTCATTGTCCAAATTTCACAGTCGTACATTATCACAGGTAAGACACATTGATTATAAACTTTACGCTTGAGAGACATTGGTAGTTTGCTTTTGAAAATAAAGTGTAGTCTTCCAAACAACTCCACACCATTTTGCATCTTCTATTTTTTTCATCAGCCAACTTGTCATTCGATGTTTTAAGCTGACCTAGGTAGACATACCCATCAACTACGCCTATTGCCTGTCCGCCAATCTTTATTTCCCTCTTTGCAGCATGTTGATTGTATATAACTTTTGTTTTACTTAAATTCATTTTAAGGCCTATTTTCGAACTCTCATTACTCAGCTCTTCCATTCTGGTTTGTAGTTCTTCTGCATTTGAAACAAATAGGACTATATCATCAGCGAACCGTAGGTGATGAAGATATTCGCCATTAATTTTAATTCCAACTTCATCCCAGTTTAAATTTTCTAACACTCTCTCCAGGACCGCAGAAAAAGTTTTGGAAAAATTGAATCTCCTTGCCTTACCCCCTTTCCAACTTTAAATTTTTCACTTTCTTGATGTAGTCTAATGACAGATGAGGCACTGGAGCAAATGTTTCGCAGTAACTTGATCTATGCACTTTCGATGCCTTGATGTTCAAGTGATTTAAGTACTGCTAACAAGGAGACTGAATCGAAAGCTTTTTCAAAATCTACGAATCTCAAACATAGTGGAAGTTCATATTCATTAGTCCTTTCCATAACTTCATTCAATGATTGTATGTGGTCCATTGTGCTAAATCTACGACGGAATCCGGCTTGTTCCCTTCCCTGGTTAAAATCTAAGTCTCGTTCAATACGATTCAAAATAACTTTCGTGAACATTTTGTATAGGTCGAATAGTAAACTAATTGGTCTGTAGTTTTCGACTCGTTCGTTGTCCCCTTTCTTGTATAACAAAATTATAACGGCATTGTTCCAACTTGAGGATATTTCTCTCTTCCTCAGGAACATTGAGAATAATTTCGGAAGTTCCTCTTTCATTTTTTCACCTCCCCATTTAAACATCTCTGCTGTGAGTCTATCTTCTCCTGGCGATTTTCCGTTCTTCACCACTCGAAGTACTTTATCCACTTCTTTCATTACGTCCGGGACTTCTACATAATTTTCTTCTGGGTCTGTATTTCCTAGTTCTTCCTCGGAGTAGTACAATTCTCTGTAGAAATTTCCCAATATGTTTATAATTTATTATTTCGTGTTACGTTCCCGTTTGGTCTCTTAACTGCAATTATTTGCTTTTTCCCTACCATTAGATGCTGTTTGATTTTCTTCAGGCTCTTGTTTTCCTCGATTGTATTTCTAACAAGATTTTCTTTATATCTTCGTACATCCTCTCTTATTTTCTTCCTTACGGTTTAATTTAGTTCAATGTACTCAATCTTCTTTCCTCTTCTTTCATTTCCCTTCTTTTCCTCATCAAGAGTTTAGTTTCTTCTGAGATTTTGCTCTCTTTTCTTTCTGGTGCCTATTTCCGTGGCTGTTTCTCTTATTATCTCAGTCAGTATTTTATTTCTGCTATCGATGTCTTCTTCATCCTCTAACTCTTCCAAGGCGCTAAATCTGTTGCTTAGTTCTATCTCAAATGTCTGTCTGTGTTTTCCAACATTTTCCAGATCTAAAAGTGGCGTTTTTCCTCTCATAAGCTTCTTTCTCTCAAGTCTAGTATTTAGTTTCAGCTTACATTTCACCATCCTATGATCACTCGAGACTTTGAAACTGTTGAGCACAGAAACGTCTTGCAAAATTTGCCTGTTATTCGATAGAACGTAGTCTATTTCGTTTTGGTCCCATTTGGGCCTTTCCATGTCCACTTACTCTGGAACGGTTTCTTAAAAAATGTATTGGAAATGAGCAGTCTGTTGCCTTCTGAGAATTCCACTAACTTCTCTTCTCTCTTGTTTCTTTTGCCAAATCCGAAGTTTCCCACTTTCGTGCCACTACTGTGCTTGGCTCCTACTTTCGCATTGAAGTCTCCCATCACAATTTTGTAATGCGATTTGCTACTATCTAAATTCTTCTGTATCTCCTCGTATAGGCCTTCGACTTCCTCTTCAGAGTGGGAGGTTGTTGGAGCATACACTTGTATAATTTCCATACTGTATCTCTTGTTTATCTTTATTACTACCCGTGCGATTCTATCTGAAATTACTTCAATTTCTGTGATCCGCGACTTCAGGTCCTTATTAATTATAAAGCCAACGCCTGCCGGTTTTCTATTTTCTGTTGCTTTGAAGTAGAACGTGTGCCCTGCCGGTAGTTAAAACTGTTCTTCATTCTTCCTCCACACTTGTGATAGTCCTATGATGTCCCACTTAATCCTCATAAGTTCATCCTGCAATTCTTCTGATTTGTCCTCTCCTGCAAGTGACTTACAGTTGAGGGTCGCCACGTAGAGGTCCGTTCGAATTACCATGCTGTTATCCTGACAGTCTACAGTCCAAACCCGGGCATTTTGACCCTCTGACTTCCTGCAGGACTGACCGCTGCCGTTGCCAGCTGCATTCCGTCCTCCGTACAATGAGGACCTCCGATGCTGTTTCCTTACTTGTACCATCATGTGTAAAGAAAGGAGGGGTGCTGACATTTGACTCACCACCCTGTCAGCTAATGCGGGTTGGTGAGCAGCCCATCCATGTTCGTTCGCCAAGCAGTTGCTTGGGTACTAACGAACCCCACGACGTGAGCGTATGGATTGCTATATCTATCAGAAATGTACCATCGGAATTTATTTCAAGAAGCTATAAGATTATATTTCGGACTGTTTTACATTATTTTCTTTACTTCACAATGGTTCGAGGTGTCCTCAAATCCAGCAACATTAATTTAGATCATTTCTTGACGTCATACGATGATGAAAATTTGCACAGTGACGTAAGTCGGGTGAGGATATAATATTATGTTGTTACTTTGAGTATATTTATATATTTTAAAAGCATATTTTAATATGTTTTTAACATTACCCATAAATATTATCCTGGAACGCAGTGGCGTTCAGCTGGTTACAGAACACTTTAGGATTTTGGTAAAAAAGATTATTTTAAAAAAAAAAACGTGCTTTTTCTTAAACAATTCGTATTAAAAAGTAAAAAAAAATATGTTGTTTAAGCACGACTAAAAGAGAAATCATGGGCCAAGCTCCCACTTTATAAATTCTTCAGTTAGCGCGCCTCATGCTTTTCGTTTTATTCATGCGTAAACAAAATTATTTTCTACTTTTTACTACGAATTGTTTAAGAAAAGCATGGCTTTACTTTTCTTATTTTTTATGTACTGTTATCTGTTAAAGTTTGTCGGTGCATTATATTACCACCCTGTATAAAGTTTCCAGTGGCATAACTTTTGTTTTTTCGTACGTTCTATCAACTTACTGAGAAGAATTAGGTTTCTTTCATTATCATTAAAATTTTGTACATAAGATAGAGATAATGAGACTATCTTCTTGAGTTTATAAGAACCCACCATTCTTTCTGTTTGAGACTCATTAGAATGCTCTTTATTGTTATGAATAGTATACATTTAAAACTAGAATTTCGTAGCGTTTCAGATCAAACGTTACATTTGTGAGTGAAATTAGATAACGCAGTAATTTGATCGTAATATTTGAAAATGGAAGTTGCGATTTTCAGCATGGATGTTGATATATCTAATGAAGGTATGAATTTTCTACGATAAATTTGTGCTGTGGTACATTTAGTTCTAGTTCCTAATATCATCTATTGTGGCTTGGAAGTTGAACTCGCACTTTTGCTGTATTATGTACTATATAATAAAGACGGCAGATAATTATTAATCTCTTTTCTAAGAGGCAAGAGAAAACATCCATAGGGAGACATGCCTAATACACATAGGTAAGACGTGGAACTCCTTATTTCAAATCTAACATGTCTGTTTTCTGTTAATACATAAATGTAAAATAAATAATTCGGGTGGAAATATAGCATCCATTAGATTCTATTTTATTGTTCAAATACTTTTGTGGCACTAGGGGACACAATCTCTATGCAATGGAACTATTTCCACTCCCTCTTCCTAGTGTAACATTTTATTTCCTTCGTTCAAGGTGTATGTGTGTGTGTGTTTTTTTTATCAAGATAAACTTTTGATGCAAGATATGCGAAAACTTATATCTTTCACTTCCAATGATTTGAATTCATTTTTGGCTTTTTGATGGCTCACCCTGGGATAGAGTAAGGGAAATGATACAGGAATGAATCGACTAGAGTCTAGGTTGAAGGTATCATTACGGCATTTGCTTGGTCAGACTAACGACAACAAAATAAATTACCTCTTTCAGGATGATTGGTCGCTAGTATCGAATCCAAAACCTCCTGAGTGCGAAAACAACGCTTTACTAGCTAAACCATGGCAATTCGGTACTTCAATGTTGTTTAGTATAGCATTAAAAAAATAAAAAAAAATAAAAAAATAAAAAATGAAATGTTTAACTCTGTAAAGAACCCAAGTAAACAAAGAAGTGAGCACATCATGTGAAGGAAGCTCTCAACATTGAATTAGTTGTTTTTTTTTAATGTGCCTGATTTTATGCAATTAAATATTACGATACAATGATTTAAAAATAAATAATTCTTTTACAATTTATGTAGCGGTATACCTGCAATGTTAAACTCATTGAGACCTACGCAAAATCTTTCAGTTATTACACATTTCTTTGTTTTGTGAAGAAAAAAGGAAATTAGCATTCGAATGAAAAAATAGCATTAAAAATACTTAATGAACACAAATTAATTCCTGAGAAATGGAGAAAACAATGCGTTGGAAAACATTAAAATATTTTTTTCGTTCTTAATTTATGTTTATTTATGGACCTTACAGCCAGCTATGGGATAAGCCCGTCATATATCAGAGGAATGGCATCCTTCGGGAAGCGCTCTTCCGAGTACAGGCAGGGTTAGACTAATTTAGCGGTCATTACTTTTTGTCTAGCTATTATGCCAAGATTAGAATAATGAAACTGAGAAAATCTTCGAAAAACCTTGATCAGTGTGACTGACAGAAGGATTAGACTCTAGTTTCCTTCACATAAAGACCTCGCTGACTTACTTGTAGGTCACTCGTCTGGAATCGGGCATCCTGCTTTCATTCCCAGTAGTGGTAAGTGATTATTTTTCCTTTACTTTTACACAACTGGAATACCGGTACCATTAATGATATCTTTCTGTAAAGGAATGTTCCAGCATTTGCCTCGTGTGACCGAGGGAAACCAGGGAAAACGTCAGTCAGGATGTCCGGACCCGGGTTTGAACCCGCGTTCTCCCCATTGCTAAGCCAATGCTCTGCCACTGAGCCACGGCAGCTGGGTATAACTAATTTTGAAAAATAATATGCAGGAAAAGTTATAAAATGCTTTTACACCCCTCAATTTTTCATTTATCGCTTCCTGATACCATCATGTTTCGAAGTACTGACATGAAGCACAAAGGTTGGTACGACTGAACATAGAAAGGTTTCATAATGATAGTATGAAAAATTCGTATATGGGTCTCGCAATGGGATTCACATTGACTATTGCATGAATAGGGAGGGTAAAAAATTTGATTTTATAAAATCGAAGTAAATAGCGTTGATAACGATAATTTCTAAGTCTAATATACGCTTTTACATATAATTATACATAATAATCAATGGTGGATCAGACAAACATACATCCTGTCAATTATTCCACAATGGTAGACGGATGTAAATATATATATATATATATATATATAAACGTATATGTGCATTCTGTTAGTGAAATATTTTGCATATACTAAGCTAAACACATTACTTGCTGATTTTCTGTTGGTATAGATCTAACGACTGATGATTGCGTATTTATACTTAAGATATAATTCTGTGAGCTTTGATCGTCTCCTGAACATTCATCTGTTGGAAGTCTAGACAGAGAGTCAGCTACAGGTACCTGTTTTGTATAAATCATCTTGTAACTGTAGCCCGCGAGAAAAAGAGTCTTCCTAATCAGACGAGGATGTATCGATGACGGAATAGCTTTATTCTCTCGGACAATAAGCTTTAAAAATAGGGAATCCGTGAGCACTGTAAAATGACGTCCGAATAAATATCGATGGATTTTTTTTACCCCGTAAACTAACTCCGAAACTTCCTTTCCAAATGAGAGTGGTTACGTTTCGTTTTCGATAGTCTAGCAGACGCGTAAGCAACTGTACGTAATTTACCACTCGCATCCTTATTGCATAATTGACATTCGAGTCCTTATGGACTGTCATCCGTAATTAAGAAACCTTTATCTTTGAGATTATGTACCTGATTCCTTGTGCACTGATCTATA
>JAGDQP010072326.1:0-10524 GCA_022664845.1 Lepisma saccharinum | reverse complement strand
ATATATACTGGGTGCACGGGAATTCCCACGGCAGCGTTTGGGAGTTGAATGTACACATCAAAGCAAACAAAATCGTATATGCACACAGACCTCAAAAGCTCATCCTTTCCGAGTTATGAGCGTGGGAAATATGACGGCACGGAATTTTGACGCGCTATAGTACAAAAAACGACTGGCCGGACGACACGTGCGGTGTGGAATCTCACACAGCAAGTCATAGGCGTAGTATAAAAAAGTATCAAAATAAAAACTGTAGAACAATTGCGCAAGGGATTCCACAAAGGAAGTGAGGGATTACCGGTTGTGTTTGAAAATAAAGATATGTCAAAATAAGCGACAAATGAAAGGGTAATCAATATAAACTTATAGTTCGTGTGCACCATATCGATAGTGTAAACAGAATCAAAGATACGAAGAATTGTGGGTTTGCTGTCGGTGGTTGCATAACCACCAGTAAACAAGTTTCAAGCGTACATTTTTGTCACTTCAAATGAAAGATAGTGGCTTTGCTTAGGATCATACACGTGAAAAACGCAAAATCAGTATAAAACACACTCTTATTATTGATATGTGCGGTTAGCAAATAATGCTAGTAGCACTAAGCCGAAATCCGTGTTGCAAAATCTAATGGGACGTTATTCATGTTACATAATAATAGAAAGCTTCTTACTAAATCATCCTAGTTGGCTCTGAAAACGGTTGTTATGAATTCTAACCATGCAGCTAATCTCTTGGCTTTCCACAACTCTACTGGTTGGACCTGAAACACCCCATTCTGTCTTAAGTAGATGTGGAAATACTTATCTCACATATATCATTCAATACAGGACAATATGGTATTTGCGTTTTCGACTTATGCTGTCTGGATTAACATGAAACTATATTAAGTGACATGCGAAATGAATTAAGTATTTTGAGTGTCTGCCTAACACGCGATATGCGTGTAGGTCTAGCGTAGGCACGAACCCTACCACGGCCGACCATGATGATGGAGATTTTCCCTGATTTTGGTCATTCTTACCAGGCATATGCAGGGATACCTTCTGTAAGGTCAAATTATTGGATTACCTCTGTCCCGGCCATAAATACATTCATAACATTATGTAATTTCGAAGTGTGATTTTGATTCGGAGCAGAACAATATAATACAGTGTGCTTAGGATATGATCTAATGTAATTGCTACATAATTTTGTGTGTGTTCGACATAACATAATAGAAGTGAAATAAAGCAGAACATTAAAAAAAACACTTTTGCGCATAGATCTACTAAACAGTTCGTACCGGCTTTACCTTCCGAGTGTTTCACAAATCAAATCATGTTTCTGATTTTGTATTCAATTTTACGAGATTGTGTGTCAATCAAGAAAGGTAGCAAATTGGTACCACAAACACACGCTTTCTTGCATGGCTTTCCGACTGACGTATATGAGGTTCACGCTGCCAGCACCTGCGCATGACATTACGTAAACCTATCAGCACAAGCTTCCCCGCATTAAAACAGTTTGCTTTGATATCGTGGCCATGTAACAATCTCTCGTGAGCTGATCGTGCAGTTCAATGCAATGGCCAATTCCCCTTTTTTGAGTATGCAGACATGCTATTAATTTGTGGGAAGCCCCTCGTAATGGAAGGCGTATTCGTCTTCATTACGCCGAGCGCTATCCACGTCGCTGAGCGCCGTCACGTTCTATCTTTTCCAGGATAGAACGTCAAATTCGGGACACACACACCTTCACCATCAACAAAATTTACTATGGTGCTTCGAGGCCCATACAAACTCCGCAGTTTGAAGAGGAAGAGCTTCGATGCGTAGAAGAGGGTCCTTCGACGAGCGCCAGAAGCATAGCACATGATGTGAGTGGAAGCAAGGCAACTATTTGGGAACGGGGTGTTCCGACCAAGAACACCTGCATCAATACCATATTCAGAAACTTCAAAATCTTCGTCCAACAGATTGTGAGCCACGTGTGAACTTCTGTCAGTGGTTTATTCAGCGCTGTGAAGGGGATCCTCCATTTCTCCCAATGATACTCTTCACTGACCAGGCGATCTTCTCTAGGGATGTGTGTTTAACTGTCATAATAACAACATGTGGGCAGAAGAACATCCTTATAGTGTACGCGAGCGAGTGTTTCAGGAACGAGTTAGTGTAAACATATCGGCAGGAATCATACATGGACGATTAATTTGACCATATCATCTCCCAGAGCGTCTCAATGGTGTCAACCACTTAATCTTTTACGGAATATACTGCCGGAGTTACTGGAAGAAGTTCATCTTAGAATATAACAGCAGTTGTGGTTTCAACACGACGATGAGCCTCCATACTTCACACGGGCTGTCCTACATTATTTAAATAATTCAGTTGGACAACAATGGTATTAGTCTTGGTGGTCTCATAGCATGGTCGCCAAGCTCGCCCGACCTGACGCCATTGGATTTATTTCTGTGGGATCACATGAAGACGTTGGTGTATGAGACCCCGGTTGAGTCGGAGTAAGATCTCGTCGCACGCATTGCAGTTGCAGCAGAAGAAATCCGACACGTACCAGCAGTTTTCGATGGCGTCTATGCAAACATACGTCGTCGGTGTGACGCATGCATCGCTGTTCGTGGGCGTTACTTCCAGCAGCTCTTGTAGCAGAATTCGCTTCATGCAATGGACCCCTCCATAAGTCAGTTTAATCATCACAGTTCGTACTCTTCGGTTCGAAATTGGCAAGTGACGTATACTGACCTGGTAATGAGTATTTCCTTTGTGAGTGTTCAGAGTGATGTGTATTGCAAACATACTCCATTTGTGCCATTGTTTCATTGGCCCTTAATGTCCTGCACAGGTTGTCACAGTAGTTGTTGCTTGTGCGGAGAGGGCAAGACTGAGTGGTACTATTCGCTTCCCACTTCTCTTTTCCTTTCTACTGAAATTAGTCCTGTTCAGCATACTAGCATGTTTGGTCTTATCTTCAGCATACTGTACTTTTCTAGGACTCACGAACATACGGTGAAAGTCCTTCACAACTCCTCGATTTCTTTCAAGGATCACTCAATGCAGTTTTGTGTTAGTGAAAATATTCAAACAACGTATGCCTTTTAACTGGGGGGGAAGAGCTGTGGGTCAGTGAACAGGACAATCTACTTATCATGTAGATGACATGGTTTACTACAAGTTAATTAAGGAAGAAGAACATACTACATTGTGGGTTAAGCAAAAAAGTGTTACAAAAACAACTCAGTAAGTGTTTGTGGTAATACAAATGGAGAGTGAAAACTAGCATGAATGATAACGAATTAATCTAACCTTCAATAATACAATGTTTTTTGAAATGCTTTAAACTTGTTTAATGGTGGTTATGCAACTATTCATAGCAACCCACGATTCTCTATGTCTTTGATTCTGTTTGCAATATTCAAATGGCGCAGACGAATTATAATTTATATTGCGTATTGTTTCATTTCCCTTTCATATTTACCCATCCTTATATTAAACATAACTGGAATCCCTCACTTATTGTGGGGAAACCCTTGCGCAATTGTTCTACAGTTTTCATTTTGATATTATTGGATACTACGCCTATGACTTTCTTCGTGAAATTGCACACCACCTGTGTTATGGCCAATCGTGTTTGTGCTATAAGGAGTCAAATTTGCGTGCCGTCACATTTTCCACGCTCATAACGCGGAAAAGATGCGCTTTTGAGGTCTGTGTCCATATATTTTATGTTTGTTTTGATGTCTACTTTCAACTCCCAAACGCTGTCATAGGAATTCCCGGGCAACCTATATATATAAAAATCACAGCCATATTCAATCTACTAGTGGATGAGGTCTCTCCCCGAAGGGAGCAGTTAGTCTACTGCTCCCACGCTAATCAGAAGGGTTGGGAGAGCAGAGCTGAAGCTCTCAATGTTATCGCCACTATCTTTTATTCACAGCAGCTCCCCAATTGTCCCCACGATGCTGGATCAACACCGACATTTTTGAGCCCCTACCGGAAATCGAACCCGGGACCGCTCGCACTGAAGTCGAGCGCACTACCGACTAGGCTACGCAGGGGCTCATATATATATATAATTTTGGAAAATAAGAAAATATTTATTGTTGAACTTTTGTTGATTTATGACACGACAGAGACGAGGCTCCGAAAGAATCATGATGAAGTTATGCCAAGGGTATATGAATATTCGTGATCTCGTTATCTCATGCGGTGTGTGTAATATAAAAAAAAGTTAAAATGTAAGAATTACTCATTACATGAAATTCGACAAACCATTATTACCCAATTGGCAATCATTTCTTTTACAATATTTCTCTAAAGACACGTGTTGTCCTTCCGAAATTTGAATCTTCTATTATGGAAGTAAGTACACCCCATTACGATGTTCATGTATAATCCGAGTTAGCACATGTTAATTATCTGATTATTGATCAAATTATCAAATCGAGACCCTTATACCTCATTTGTCCAAAACAACAACAAATCAATCCACGCAAAGCACTTGAAACCCGCTTTGGAAGAAGCATTTTGCATTGTTATAAACAGCTATATATTTACAATTTACAACTTGTTCGATAAGATTTGGTTTCATTCAAGTATTCCGATCCAACGATAAACCCTTACATATAGATACAGTGAGTATAGAGCAGACATATATGTTAGCTCATTCAAGCAAATGAAACGAGAATCTCGATTACTACTAAGAAATTTAAATTACAGCTGCATGATGTAGTTATCAACCCTTCAGTCAAACTCTCTCCTTTTTCTTAGAGCAAGGGTACCTCCCAAGCATCCATTGAGGATATAACGTTGGACCTGCACACAGGCCAGCCGTGATTAACGTCTCAATAATGTAACATTTCAGCGGAGGAATAATAAGTTTCTTGACTCATTTGTATTCCCTAATACTACGATGCCTAAAATTTTAAGTTATAAAACCCACAATTTTATTTTTTATGATAGTAAATCATGGTTTTACTGTGAAGTACTGAATTTATTTCCTTTATCTTAGACAAAAAAATAATTTTAGGCACGTTCGGATAAGGTAACAGATTGACTATGATATTTTGTATGCGTATTAGACCAACATTCATCCAAAGACCTTCAGTACGGCCACCATATTAACAGCATTCATTTATACATGAATTCAGTAAATAGTTTCTTAGTTTAAGGTTGAGTATTTCTGTATTTTGGACGATGACCATTTGATGTTTAATAAACGGCATCATACGGAGTCGGATACGTTTAACTTTGCTTACAGTTAAAAGAATAATGTCCAAAAATTAAGATTAAAATTTGGTACAATATTTTAAATGCCGAACGTCAGGACTACAATTATATTAGCTAGCAACGGTTTCCAACATCCTAAATATTCAATGTCCTTCAGGCATACATTAGGAAAATAAACCTAATTGTGATTTTAGCACAACATTTTATACGCTCATTTATTTCATTATTTCAAGAATTTCTTGAGTCAAAATGGGAAATAATAAAAATTCGACCCATGTCCGTTGTTTTTTAAATAAAATTTTAAAGTCATTAATGATCTTTGTATATTTCACTCAACTTACTTTTCAAATTTGAATTGACCACGCTAATTTTTCACTTATATAATTCCGTGTTTATACTTGTTACTGGAATAAAATTTTCAAGATAAGCGCATTTAAGAATCACGATCAGTCATCTTAGTTTCTTTGAAACTCAGATATTATTTTGCTCAACATTTAAATAATCCAAATTAACCACCAATGATACTGCATCCGAGGTAGAGTTTCGACCATACTAGTAAAACATTATATCCTTACACATTTATATGATGTTATGGACACGTCAAAATACTGTATTACCTGGCATACCATCGGACGGTCATATATCAGAAATTTGTGGTAATTTTCCAAGTACCATTGGCTCACTTTAGATGTTATTTCGCCCTAAATATGACATTTGTTAGTTTTCTTACAAATTTATTTACATTTAGGATAATTTTAGACCACAGATAAAAAAGCAATTCAATTTTAGCACACTTAAACGCGCATAACGTGACACACTTACACCAATCCCTCCCTTACTTTTACCTCTTTTATGGGTTTTAACTTATAAGGACGTTTTGAAAACAAGAATCATCGCCGTACGACGAGATATCGTAAGAATCATATACATAATTTTTTCTGCATTTTTACGGTAGTTTCGAGAAAATTTAGGTTTTTAAATAAATGAAAAAATAAAGATTCTGGAAAATAATAGTCATTTTTACCGGTTTAGCGTACATAGACGTTTCGAAATATATAACAATCCATACGTTACTCCAGTTCAAGTCGTGCGTTTTCTTTATTAAAGACATATAGGAGAGTTTTAATTTTTTGCCCTCCATAAGTCAGCTTTTTTTTAAAAAATGCTGTAATTTTTGGACCTAAAAATTGAACCCCAATCTTGATTGGGAATGCGAATTTTAAAGAAACAATAAGACAAATCTTAGTAATTGTTCGAAACATTAATTATTATAATGATAGGTGTTCTCCTTGAAGGCAGGTCCTCACTTAAAGATCTATGAGCAATGTAAATGTAAGGTGGTTTCAAATTGCCTTCAATACTGTGAAATTACGTTCTAAGAAGAACGGGACCTCGAGTTTAGCGTTGTCTTCGAACCACATCTGCCCTCAGCGGGAATCAAAGGCGGGACCACTTTGTTATAAAGCTGCTTAGTACTCACTAACTTACAGGTAGCATAGGTTGAAACATTACTGGTTAAATATTTATAGGCACATCTGTGATTAGTATAACTTAATTTGGCTGTTGTGAAAGACAGTGAAATTCGATTGGCAGACCTAATATCAAAGAACTACTAAGTAAATAAATGAAAAAAATGCAAGGATAGAAAACAAATTTAGCTTGTTGTTGATTCAAAACCCTCTGATATACGAAATGTCAAATTTCAATAAATGGTACGATTATGGTTAAAAATGAGCGTTATATGTTATACCATAAGTAATGTCGTATATGCGATGACCGCTGCAATGACGCCATCTAATTAACAAATATTGAAGTAGACGGCACGTGCCATATCTGTCATTTAGGGCACTTGATTGTGCAACGGTGTGTAGAAGGAGAACTATCTACTCCACACTAGCCTCACTAGCCTCACCGATAAGCCACGAGAGGGGAGATTTGTGCAGCTGGAAAACGATACACTGTAATCAGCGGTGGAGACAAATCCAATGCAAATTGTAGACGAAGGAGCTATGGAGCTCCATGACACCAACTGGGCGATTCATCGCCATTTGCTGGACCTTGGGTCCGCGTCGGAACTCATAAAATGGGTAACCCACTCGTTAACGCCTCAGCAGAAAGAGCAGGGGTTTGGTACCTGCAGTTCGATGTTCACGCGGCACAGACGTGAACCATTTCTAGAGAGAATTGTGACAGAGGATGAAAATCGTGTCCTGTATCATAATACTACTCTAAAAGAGAGTGAGTACCTAATGGGGAACGCACGAGCAAAGCAAAAGCGAATATCCACCCATGCAAAGTTATGTTGAGTGCTTGATAACTATACGTAGGTTATATTTTGAGCTCTTTCCACATAATCAAACCTTGAATGCAGATGTCTACTATCAGCAACTTGAACGCGAACGGATTACAATGACCTGCTCTGTTAAATTGCAAGGATGTGCTACTCATCCACGGTGATAACACGCGCCAACACACGAAAGATAAAGATCTGCGCTACAATCGAGGAATGTAGCCGGGAGACACTTTTCCACTTGGCGTTTTAACTAGATCTTGCACAAACAGAATACTTTATTTTTTTGCAACCTGCTAACTCACCTTTCCGGGAGAACACTGCAAAATGAGGATGACGTGCGATAAACAGTGACCCAGTTCTTTTTCTATAAAACCTGTGACTGCTTTCAGCGGGGGGTTCAACAACTGGTTGACAGGTGGAAGAGTGTTATGGAGTCCGAAGGAGACTATTTTCCTGACTAATAGTAGTGTTCTAGGTTAGTTATCGCCTATTTCCCTTCGGTGCAAAAATGTCATTACTTATAGGATAAGCTGATATTTTAGGATTTATAAGAAACGACATAAATAATACTCTACTGAAATACTTGTTTTGTTACAAGACAGGAGGATAGTATAGCATAGATCGTTTCCGAAAGATACTGTATTGCTCATCACGACAATCTGCAAGCCTCTGTAGTGCCAAGACTGAAGCAGGATAGCATGAAGTGAGGTAGTGCCTCTAGCGCACTGTTGTTTCAGACGTTAAAGAGCAGAGTAGTTGTGCTTAATCTTTTCTTTTTTGAGATTGTGTGATTTAATGTGATTAGAAGAGAAAAAAACTGTTAATGAAGTGTATTTATTTATAACTCTTTGAGTTATTTGCAATGAATAATAAATAAGTGAGACAAACACGATATCCATTGACTTCGGTGATGGTTCTATTAAACCTAAAATTGTATCAGTGCAAAATGCTCTACCTGGGGGTACGATATTTGAAGAGCAAGATGTATTGACCATAATTCCGTGTCGTTATAAGAAAACAAATATGTGTCATTAGAAATTGCAAATCGAGTGCACACGTGTATGGCCATAAAGTTGCATATTGTGAAGCCGGTGTGCGTTATAGATTATTATCAGTACAGTTGGAAGTTCCTTATCCTAAGTTAAATTTATGTACTACTGAGTAAAATTTGAGACGCTTCATTGATTGAAATGATATCGGAATTTGCAATAAATTTTGCCATTAAATAGTAAAAATATCAGCAAATAAATACGACGTTTACAACGGTAGAAGGCGATTATATTTCGAGAATATTATGAAACCACTTCGGAGATATTGTAGATTGAT
The DNA here is from genome assembly GCA_022664845.1 of Lepisma saccharinum. Lineage (NCBI taxonomy): Eukaryota > Metazoa > Arthropoda > Insecta > Zygentoma > Lepismatidae > Lepisma > Lepisma saccharinum. Next base: position 1,680 of record JAGDQP010072326.1, on the reverse strand, counting down.
GAGCTAAAATCTGCAAATACTCGTTTCAAAAAATACGAGAAATTTCGTCCCGCGTAATGACCCCACTACAAGTAATATTGATTCAGTAGAAAAGCCAATTTTAGATCTGCGAAATTTTCCAACTTGAAGAACGTTTATCAAAAACTCACGCTTTGACTGGTGAATCAACCAGCAGACAGACACCTGACGAGTTTAGTGTGCGTGTGAGAGAGAAACAATATGCATCAGGGGAGCACCCCGAGATTGCAGCTTGTGTCTAGAAGAAGAGGAATCAGATAAACACGTGTAACGTGCAAAAAGTTATACATATGGGGGAGGGAGTGATAAACACAGCTGGAACTACGAGTTAGAACAACTAGATGGGTGTTCCCTTTACCGTGTAATTCTTCTAAAAGACAATAACACACTTCATCAAGGTCAAAATAAATTCGAAGAAGAAGAGGAGAGGTGTAAAGTGATTTCAGCTACAGGCAGATTACAGTGTTTAGAAGACTCGTCATCGAAGAAAGACAGGACCACATGGTAACACAATGGACAAACTAAATGTAGAAATAAGTGCTAAAATAATTAGAAAAATCTACTGAAAGAAAACAACTTAAGCGTGCGACGATTTATAAGGTGAGAATGGAGGTGGTGACTCAAATGTAGCATGTTATCCTTACGCTGTTACGCTTTGCTGACATTTTTATATCTATTGTGAACTCTTGATCATGATGTTTTTCACCTTTTGCACACGTGGAATAAATTATAACACATTGTGATGTGAAATGGAATAGTAGACCATTAAATAATTTTTCACCCAATAGGATGAGTGGTTATAATAGCAACCAGGTTTCTCCAGGGTGAAAAATATGTCAGTTATTTATCAGCAAACTATGAGAAGTGTGAAGTGTATGCTTCAAATACCTTTTGCGATACTGGAGTTTTATCTACAAACATCATCGTTAGATAGTGCTTGTAAGAAGTTATTAACAGTTTCAATTTAATAATTGGTTCTTTTAACGTCTGTTCTGGACATAGCCTATTAACTTGTTCGATTTTAAAACAACTTAAGAGACCTCTCTATTCACATCTTAGGCCTCCAGGATATAGATCCTACTGTGTTACAAATGCGCAATTAAAAATAGCATACCTACAAAACTATAATATTTGTGCCCAGGTTGGCGTTGCTTTCTTATTAAGAGCGGACCTTCAAAAGCAAGAGGTATACAACTCTGTAGATGGAAGAATATTCGATATACGAGTTGCAGGTCTAACTGTCATCAATGTATATCAATAGAGGGGAAATAACTTCTTTCAGCAAACAAATTTGTTCTTTCAAAATCTTGCGTTTTTAACTTCTTGTCTTAAGAAAAATTCGAACTGTAATATAGGAGGTATGAGTATATATACAATAAACGAATGTCAACATTGAAGACAAAATATAGTGTATATATTATAAAAATAGTAAAATCATTCAAGTTGTGTGAGATGTGGAATTTATTTATCCACTGAGCGGATAATTTGCTTATATTATTTCTAACTGTAAGTGTCGATTAGATTTTTTGTTGGCCAAGAAATATAGTCACATATGTATTGTGTAGTGTTTTTTCCGTATATTTCAAGGTAGCACTTGTCCCTAATATTTTTCATCAGATTCGGATCTGGAGATTTCATAATGTAGCCGTTCCTAGTTAGTAT
>JAGDQP010072325.1:0-10524 GCA_022664845.1 Lepisma saccharinum | reverse complement strand
CTCGTGTGACCCTATTAAAAATTAATGCAAATAATAACATTAATCTGAAACATGACTGAACATATCAAAGCACTTTCCCAAAATTTGTCAGTTTCCCAATTGTTAGTTTTCTCCATGAAACCAACACCACAATTCCCCACTCACACAATAGAAGAACGCCCTTATACTTCGATTTTGGTGGCCATTTTCAGTTGTAGACGTTTACTGCCTATATTGCACTGTTTAAGAATTGATCCTATTGGTAGTCCCAATATGATACAACGATGTCATTTAACACATTTCGTTTAACAATATCGAGCAACAATCAAATTTCTGTTCAACAATCATAATTGTCACTCCATGGGAACAGTTACATAATTTTATATTAATAGTTGCCAGCATGGAAGAAAATTCCTAAATTTTAGATGAAGTGACAGTTTAAACTTTTATATATATTTTGAAAATATTAAAATCATAATTGTTCAAATCTAAATCTGTAAAGTTTTCAAGATTTCCATATTTGTGAGTAGAAATTCAAACAGTCTGGTCTTCTAGCAATTGATTTATTTTTAGGTCGATACTCAGCGTTATGATGGAGGGTAACCCAGATAACTTTCCACTGACTCTTCGTGGCTTTGGCTACGGCTTCAATGAAAATGGACAGCTGAGAAAACTAGATCCAAATACTTACAAACCTGGAAATGAGCCCTTTGAATTCAATGTTCGTCCTGGTGATTACGCGTATAATCAAAGGCATTACGAAGCACTTGGTGAGGTTATCACAGAGTACATATACAACCTTTTGGAACAGGAACTGAAGTTAGATTTGTTATATGTTCCTGAAGATGAATTGCCTCAAAAGAGATCATTCATATTTGCATCGAAGGATGCGCTAACGAACCCTAATCGTCTTCTGTTGCTAATTCATGGAAGTGGTGTTGTTAGAGCTGGTCAGTGGTCTCGAAGTTTGATTATCAATGACTGTCTTGAAGCGGGAACTCAAATACCGTTTATCAGGCGAGCGATGGAAATCGGCTATGGTGTTCTGGTATTAAACACTAATGATCATTTTCGAACTATCAACGGCAACAGATTTTACATAAGGAACAGTCATTCTGCGGATGAACACATGGAATACGTATGGAAAAGATATGTCAGCAGAGCAGACGCCCGTCACGTTGCAATCATTGCTCACAGCTTCGGTGGACAGACTGTAGTGAATCTCGCAAAAACTCAGTTTCCAGACTTCAAGGAGAGAGTATTTGCCATTGCAATGACACATTCTGTTCATAGATTTTCCAAGAAGATACCAAAGGATATAATTCGCTTCTTACAGAGGATTAGCGTAAACTGGGTGGCTGCTGGTGAACTTCTGGATAGTCCCATACAAACACCTGAAAATGAAATCCAGCTAGTTTCTGCAGGACATACAAAACATGAATATACTTCCTGGTCAAGTTTTGAGTCAATTTTTACTTTTCTGCACAAGCGATACATGTCAGCAACGGAGAAAGATGACCTCTAATCTTACAGGAATCTGCAGTAACGCTATAAGGGAAGGACAAGATTTTAATTATTGTTGGAAACTTTTTTTCTGAAACAAGAGTCTTTACGTGAAAACGAAACGTAAAAAGGAACACATAACACATCAAACTTTCATTTCACTTAACGATTAAAAATCCAGATTTTGTTTCATTTTCTTTGTTGTTATTATTTGTTTATTATGCTGACGAGCAATGAATCAGAAATTTCTACTTTTACAGTATATAGAATCGAATCTCACTACTTCTGCTGGCCATTAAATTTTTTTTGAAAATGTAATCGTTTGAAAATTATTTTACAGGATTGTATAGTAGAATAGTAACGACACATGTAAGGCATGTCTGAAAAGTATCCGACTATAGCCCAGGAAATGAAAACTACATAACCGGTGTGTTTTAATTCCTAACTACCTTCCAGATTGGACCCTTCATCTTCCACACACTTAACCCAACGCCGCCGTCGCGTTGTGCATGATGGATGTCGAATCGATACCTTTTAGTGTATCGACACCGACACCACTCACTCTTGCCGGCCGGGTAGCCATGCGGTCTACGACGGTAGGCCAACGACTCGAAGGTCCCGGGTTCGAGTCCCAGCATGGGTGTGGATTTAATGACTAAAGGGCGAATCATGACGGGCCGAAGTCCAAAGTTACTATAGTCCGACCGTAATGACGTGATAGCTGGAAGGAATGTAAATAAATGGGATTCGGCTATCAAGTCATTTCGGTCGGACTGTAGACTGCCCATATAAAAATAAGGTTTACCAACATTTTTAATCCACTCACTCGAACTGCTCACTGGGTCCGACTTGACTGAAATTTGTGGATGTAGATAGATTTCTCTGCTGTTTTGAATTTCATAAAAGAGCGGTAGTGATTTTGACTCAAAAAATATAAGCAGAAGCAATTTTGTCAGAGGAAAATAAGTTGTTATGGAACATGCTTTAAATCTTTTAATGCGTACGTACCAGGAAGGTAGAATAAAAAGATGAGGTATTTTTTAATACGAGACTGTACTTTATTACTGTCTCTTAGCAAATCCATTGTTAAAGGAGTTTTTTTTTTATCATGCACATTAATAAAAGTACATTTAAAAACACTACAAAATTATAAACAGGTGTCATGCCCATGTTTGTGTGAATGTGAAAAAAATATGAAACAATATTACAAAAGGTCCCTTTTTAAATAAGTATGATTTCGTGATTTTTAACTAAAATAATTTTTCGCCATGAATCTAGTGGGCTTAACCAGGGGTGTCTACCACCCTGGAAAACCTGGAATACTCAGGGAATTTTATAAATCTGGAAAACTAAGGGAAATGTATAATTTATGAGGGAAACAGGGAAATTTATGATGTGGACCTGTTCACAGTTGGTAGGAGCGCTGCCCGACAAGACGGAGATCGTGAATTCGATTCCCACTGCTGACCGGAATTTTCAACGTGATAAAATCCTCTGGTTTAAAGATTTTTTTTTTTTTTACTTGTGAATCACCAATAATGTACAAAATGTTTGGATTGAGTGGTGGTGGGATTGAAAAAAAAATGTTATTTCGTATTATTTGCATGTTAAACTATATTAAGAACTCAGGGAATTTCGAGTAACAAAATTAGTAAGACACCATGTTAACATTTACATGGCGTGAAGCAGAAACCAACAACTAATATGTTTTAACGCTGGAAATTCTGGTTTTCCAGTATTCATAATTAGGGCTCGAGAAATCCCGGGCGCAATGACGATTGGAAATACAAGTCTGGCGCCTACCCGTAACTATAATTTAAGACCAAAACATGTAGGCCTATGCATCAAATTGTATTATTGTGGCGCTTAGGTCAGAAGACAATTTTTCGAGCCCTGTTCATGATGCAATAGAGACTTGTACGTTAATTTCGTGTATTGGAAGATTTTTGTTTCTTGCATTACAAAGCGATGTAAAAGGATTACAGAAGAATGTACTGTGCCGTGCAAAGGAACAGAGACTGAGCCTTAATGAGCGATAGAGATTTCAAGTAATTCCTCTTGCATTTTATTTTACCCCATCGCATACGTGGTTTCTTTGAACTACCTTCGAAAACAGTACTTTTGAATGAATGAATTGCTTCAACAACGTAGCCTTGCACGTGAAGATGATCGAGGCACGCAGAGGTACTGGTAACCTATGAAAACTGCTAATTTATTAGTTTAAAAAAAAATACAACCCACGTTATTTCCAAGACGTTGGTCTGTACATGGAGGCAATATTTTTTTTTATTTATTAGTACGTATTTATGTTTAGAATTAATTAGTATGTAGTAAAATATTAGCATTTATTTAGTTCGAAGTACTTGAAAGATTATTTAATATACACAAGTTCCACACACATTGGTAAGGCTGCTACCTTCCTCGCTACGTAGGCATCCTTATTGTAAGGGATTAGTACCCGAGACGACTAACTCACATGGGCAGCAGGGATGTGATTAGTGATTTCTTTTTCAGGAAATGTAGATTATAATTTCATTGACTATGTGGTTGTCATCTCTGGCCCCCAACATTTATAATGGAGAATTTTCGAATTTTACCGAACCAGTGACATAACTGAAATTCTAGAATGGTTGAGAAATCATAGTAGGCCGTTTCACCAAGTTTCAGTTAACTCAGAATGTGTACCACGTGAAGATTTGCGTGTTGGGTAGTATAGTAGTATTACGCTTGACGTCCATTTATTAGCATTCCTCTAATATATTTTTTAATATACACCGAGCAGCCGTAGCTCAGTTAGTAGAGCGCTGACTTTGCTTTCGGGAGGTCTTGGGTTCCATACCAGCAACCGAGCATCCTTACTAGGGTTTCCCTCATTCACACCAGGCAATTACCTTCAGCTTAGACCCTTCCCACATCCTTGCCCCTACCCTATCCTAGCCCGAGATATAGATTCCTAAAGGCCAAAAAGGAATTGTAATATGCATGTTCCTGTTGTTTCCATTAGTTGCTTGCGTGTACTTGGCCTTACCTGATTAAATAAACAAGTATATACATAATTTCCAGCTTCTTTGTCATGATTGTAATTACGCACTGTCTTTTTCCAGATCTCAGAAAATGACAGTCTACCAAAATATATTTGCCACTCCTGTGTGGAAAAGCTGAGTGACTTTCAGGATTTTCGAGATACCTGCCACAAATCAGAAAGTATGCTGAATCATCTGATATCTCTGACTGACATGTCGTTCAGTAATGGATTACCTGCTGAGGTAAGTCAGTAGTTAAACTGTGTTTTAGGTAAGGTGGGATGTGTCCAACTGCAAGTAAGAATTTATTTATCTTTGTGTGGATTACACAAGGAGTGCCATGACTTTTGAGCCAACACTGTGAGTACCTCATTCAACAAAGACTTATATAGGCCTACACAGAAGCTGACCGGGACTGATAGTTTAATAGGTAGAACATCCGACCAAGTTGCGATTTATCTATATGGCGAATCGTTAACTGACTGGATTGTAGTCTTTACAGTTCATAATTATCATAAATCCTTGGTAAAAGTTTTCATTTTACAACCCATGTGCGATTTTCAGAACTGAGTGTTGCATAGTTTGGCAAATGTTGTGGCAAATATGACGATGTAGATCCTTTATCTCGGACCAGGACTTAATTCATTAAACTGTCTGCTATTGGTTGCGGCTCTTAGAGCGTAATTTCCAGATTGAAATGCTAGTTGATTGTGGTGTTTGTGACCTTTGTACATGTCCACAAGCCGACCGCGGTAGCCGTGTGATCTGAGGCGTCAGGCGAGCGTCTCCAAGGTTCTAGGTTCGAATCCTGGCTGGGACGTGGATGTTTATTGATTTTAGAAATTTAACAGCCAATAAAATCGTGTTAGTAGTCCACAAAGTTTACTAAAGACGTTCGCAAGGTCATAACAGTAATAAGCCATGCACGCACTATGCTATGAAAGCCCTGGTTTTATCCGTCACCTTTATTGTGGTGTAGCTGTTGCTATTTGCAGTTCGTCCGCATAGATCGATAACGTTCTTTTTGCGTATTTAATTCCATGTTTTGGTTATAGTTAATGCAAACTCGTATGACAATCAACGAATATGGTTTGAGTTGGAGCAACTCTGGTTTAAGCAGAAATACGTTTTAAGGGATAATCGGAAATTATGGCTCGTAAGCCGGAATTTAATAGAACGTTTCCGGTTAGTATCCTGTACCTAAACGGAGAGAATGAGAAATTTAAAAATAAAATTTAATTCAGTGTTGAGGTTTTCAATCTGGGTGTTGCCAGGGTAATGAACGGTGTCGCTCTGCATTACGGTAAATTTTCTCAAAACTAGAGGTTCTCAAACATTTAGACTGGCGTACCACCAAGTAAACATGGAATTTTCAGTATGCTAATATTTAAAATTGTATGATTATATTGCCAGTAATGATTATACCGTTGATGTATTATGTTTGGAATATTCCTGCGCAATTTTTTTTTTTTTTTTTTACAAAAAGTGTAGTTTAACTCATTTATTTTAAGCATCGTAGTAAAAAATATTGGGAACATGTATGTACCAGGAATTAGTAAGGAAAAGTTTAGTAAAATTTATCCCAGGTACTACATACCCTGCTTTATGATGTATGCATTTGCTATTGTTGAAAGTCTTCTTTATTTATTATAAGATTTTCCGAGGAAGGGTTGGGTCCGCTGTCCGTAAGGCTATTTCGCTATTTCTTTCTATCGATTCACAGTTCTAACTTTTCTACTTCCATCATTTTTTCACACTATCCGCCATTCCCTTCATCTTTTTCTCTGTCTTTCTCCAAGTCTTTCCATTTTCCACTCTTAATACTTTCTTTGGTGTAGCCTTTCTTTATCAATCCTTTAAATATCTTCATACCACTTGAGTCTGCTTCGTTCTATTTTCCCTTGAAATCTTTCGTAGTCTCTCTAAGAATGCCGTTATTTCTGATTCTATCCCTTCTAGTAGCTCAGTAGCTGTGGGATAAGAAATAAAAACGAGGCTGGGAGTAGAAAAGACCACAAAACAAAATAGGAAGGAACTACGGACATGTCGAAAGAGTGGCAGACACTGAATGCCTGAATTGTACATCTATTATTATCGCTTTTGGCACGAAAACGAACAGATAAGTGCAGGCATAACCAGTTTGTACTAATCCGTACTGAGAAGCTTAAAAACTAGACTCGAAGAACACATTAGGGACGCGAAAAAAAGGCCATTACCATATCTGATGTGTCACATTTAAAATAAAACATAGTATTACAAGCAAAATTTTACGTAGAGTGGACACCGTAACGGCAAGAGCAGTCTATGAAAGATGTTTATGTACATATCCAGAGACATGGTTTGAACTTACAGAATGTTGTCTTCGCTTTTGAGAAACTTAGGTTCAGAATTCAGGGATAACGTTGAGTCCGAAGTGAACTTTTTCCCAAGCGAAGTACCTGGCTACTCTGGATCAACAAGTGGCAAACAGAAAATAAACGTGGATAGCACACAGTCATGATTATTTTATTTATTTAATTATTTGTGACTAGTGCGTCTTTCTTACGAAGAATTACCAGACAATCAGCATATCAAAATTACTTGCTACTTTAGTTGATAGCTTTACTTTGACAGAAGACGATATTCGTTTTCACTAAGGTTTACAATTCCTAGTGGGAGGTTTCCTGAAACTTATTTTGATAAGCCAAATAACATAATTATACTCACTTATTGACTAAAACTAGTCAAATTAAGTACCTTGAATTAATTGTAAACGTTCTCAACGGTGGGAAACCATTACTTACGCGTAAATACATCTTTCGCCATCTGCCTGATGGTTTTCTCAACCAATAACAACAACAAGAAAATTAATTCATTCAAGGTACGTAATTTTGATAATAAATTCGTCCTGTATGCTATAATATGTCTCTAGTCAAATTAATTTTCGTTTAAATTACTAGTAACTAAAAAGTAGTGTTAAAACATAAAGTGATTTTTATAGTTTTATTAATGACAGATGTAAACTTTTATTTTCAGGGTAGATGTACACCATCGCTTTCAAAGAATTATACAAATACCAATCAGCTCATTGCAGAAATTGAATCGCAGTCGGGAAAACGTATAACAACTCCAGGGAATGAAATTAAAATAAAAGCCGAGAAAGATTACTCGAATTCCAATTGCGTAAGCCAATTCAAACCGTCCGACATGACTTGTTCTCGTAATGCAGAATCTGGTGACACGTGTGCTATGAAGCAAAGGATTAGTGTAGGTACTAGTGTTTCTGTAGTTGAACTAAATTGTAGGACCGCTCCTGATCGCACTAAAGAAAAAGTATTAAATGGTACCAATATTGCAGATAAGAGGACCTCAAATAGTGGAAAGGAAGAGATCGTGTCAAAGATTGGAAATGGTGTCGACGTAATAGTGTCTTCGAAACAAATTGATACAAACTGTGCTGAAAAAACTGCTCTTAGAAATGATGTTAGGTGCAATGAAAAGTTAGTTGAAAATAATAATAATAGTGCACAAAGATTTCATAATAGAGATTCGTATAATCATCTCAAAGAGAATGCTTCTGTATCAGTGTCAGTTAGTGTTGCTAGGCATGAAAATGCAGAAGATGCTGAAGAAGACGAAGTTATCGTACTCTCAGATGGATCAGATGATGATGATATTGGACCAGTAGAGACGAAGTATGCTGATCAGATCCGTGACAAACTGATAAAGGAGGAACCCTTGATCAGTACCTGTCAGCGTCAGCAGCTAAGTAAAGAACCATACTTGGACATCGGAAAGGACCAAAGCAGGTAAGTTTGATCACAAAATTAGAGAAATATAAAGTAAAGCTATCGACCTTTTAAACTATCGACGATTTGTGCTTTACAGTTGGTGAAATTGATAAATCCTACCTTTCACATTCGGTATTGATTGGCATTGTTGATTTGTATTATATATGTTAAATTAATCTATAAACTTGTGACTGAATTATTGTAGTTATAAAGTCAGAATGCAGTCTATACTCTATTTTGAACTAAAAACTGTGCTGTTAGATCATCATTAGTATTCTCCTTATAGCGGCAGGTTTAATAGAGCAAGTTTCGTTTTGTTACCTTATCCTGGTCTTCCACTTTCCTTTGTGTTATGGTTGGTACGTTTTTTCCCCTCCACAATAGTATCAGACAATTGTAACCGTTTCTTCCCTGTTTTTCTTCATCCACTTCTCCAGGAGAAGCTTCACAGGCTTCCTGTCGTTAGATGAACACTTGAAAGATAAGCAAATTCAGATCCTGTATTGTCGCAGGTCAATCTGACTAAGAAATTTCCAGAAATTTCCTCAGTTTCAGTAGGCGAATGTCAGGCTGGTACCGACCAAACATCCTTGGTTTTGGATGGAAAGTGTTCAACATATCAAATGTATCCAGCTAACACTACTCTTCGTGTATTTAATTTCCTTTCACGTGTTTACATCTTCCTTTTATGTTTCGAATTACTGTGAAGATCCTCGTAGTTCGGACGAGTGAGACGTTGCTTTTGTTTCGGTGTTTTTCGTCGAGTCCAGCGTTTTTGCATTGACCGATAGAACAAAATTTAGCTCTGCGATATTTGTTTCCATCAAGTTACAGATGTATTTACAATACGACAACACGCGATTTTTTGTTACTTTGCGACAAAGAAACGGAATCGTTATTTTGTGAAAAAAAAAACAGTGTTTCTTATCCATGTGAGAAGATGAATGCTTTGAGATGAAATTTCAACTTTACGTAATCTCTTTTAGTAAACTCTCATTTTAGAAAGAAGGAATAGTTATATGAACATATTTTCCGTTGTATACACTTAATGCACAGATAACACTGTTATATTTCGGACCTTTGTAAAGCCTTTTGCGAGCGAGAAAGAAGAAACGAAAACAACTTGTACAAAAGTTAATAGTGTTGCCACTTAGAGGAAGACGCATCAATTTAGGAATAATTGACCTAAGTTTCAGGATGAGATTGTGTAAGGTTATATATTGAAAATGCGGTGCAAATGGATAGGGAATTATAATGTTAGAACAATTCTCCGTTTGTGTGTGGAGGGGGAATGATGGAAATGGGGTTACGAGTTATTGAAGATTGAACTTCAGGTGCGCTCAAACCGTGAATGAAGGCTCTTTTCCACGGACAGCGTGTTGAGATCTTGAACGTATCAGTAGAATGTGATTTACAGCAACACCGAAGGACAGATCAAAACTAGTGTTAAGTGACTGAATGTGTAAAGGATACTAGAGAATCTGGTTTCTTAGTGACGCCAACGTTGCGCCGGCTGTTCATTTGAATGTCCAAACATTACGTTGTAGGTGTGTCAAGGAGGTAGCTGTACGGAACCCAGAACTTTCCAGATGCGATACCAACGCTGTGCCAATTGAGCTACGATCGCTCGGCTTTATGAAAAAAATAATTACCGGTTGTAATATGACGACAGCAATTTCGTTTTTAGTGCACAACAAATAGCATAATGAATCAAGTATAGGACGATATGAGAGACAAGTGTTCAATTATGTTAAATAATGCCACTTAAAAGAAAGACGGTTCCTATTCGCAAAACTTATATATATATATATATATATATATATATATATATATATATATACTTTTTCTACCTTTTTACTATATATATATATATATATATCTGGTGTAGTAAAAAGTAATCCATTATTTTTGCATGACATTGAAGGCTTGACTTACCATAGTTAGAATGATCCGATTTAGGTCACATATGCGCCGTTTTGTTTGATAACGTGTTGCCATTTGGAAGGTAATATCATGATTCCTCTCTCATAGAAGCCCTTGTCCCTATTGGCAAAAAAATGAGACAGTCGATTTTCACAAGCCTCTCTTGAAGCGAATTTTTCACCAGCAAACGTGTTCGCCATGGACAGGAACAGATGGTAATCACTCGGTGCCAGGTCCGGACTATAAGGTGGATGCATAAGAACATCCCAACCAAGCTCCCGGAGCTTCTGGCGAGTCACTATCGATGTGTGTGGCCTGGCGTTGCC
>JAGDQP010072324.1:0-10524 GCA_022664845.1 Lepisma saccharinum | reverse complement strand
TAATCTATCTGCTAAACATTCTCGAACATCGGCTTTCGGAGAATCATATATCTACGTAGGTGTAAAATTGAATAAACTCCTGGTTTATACAGAGTGTAAAGAAAAGATGGAGAAAAACTTCGGAATGGGTCAAATTTAGTTTCTTTTTCGAGACAAGATTTTCAATTTGGAACCTCAAATCGACTCCTTACAGTGGTAAATACAATGAATAATTCGTCATAAATCCTGAAAGCATAAAACTGAGTTTTCGGAAGGTGATTTGTATCAATACAGTGGATAAGATAAGATAAAATAAATTGTATGGGCGGTAACATCACTCAATACAGTGGATATAAAGTATTAATCTGGTATATCGTTTCTATTTTTTTTCAATTGGTACTACATCAGTTTATTGGGTATGTAGTACGCTATATAGTGATGCTAAACATCATATGTAACGCACAGAAAGCAGTGTTGCAAACGGTGAATGTTACACCAGATTAAACATGAAAAATCGACATTTGCAATGTTTCTTCAAAGGCGGGAGACAAACTTCCCACTTTGCAACACTGCGTTCTGTGCTTCATATATGAGGTTTACAACGTTGCTTGAGGATGTGCATAGACAGACCTTCAAGCTGTACATAACGATACTGGAGTGACTGCTTAGTGTCGTAAGATAGCAATTTGGGTAGTACTCCCATATTAACCATTTAAGTGTTTATATTTCATCCAGTATATTTTTAACAACTAAGCAATCTTGATTGTATTATGTTTATGTTATCTTGTGTACGACATGTTTTATAGTAATACTTTCATATTTAGCCATTTAAGTGATTTTATTTTACCGAATGTATTTCTAACGATGATCTAACATTGATTATATTAAGTTTTTTAGTTTGTGACATGTCACGACAAAAGTAGTACTGCAAATTTAACCATTTACATTTATTTTATTTCACTGAATGTATGTTCATCAACAATGTATCCTTGTTTATGTTCTCTAGTTTATGACATGTTCTATACCGTTGCTCTAGATGTGCTATTGTACGGTCAAACGAACGCAATAAAGTCTGAATCTGACTGACTGAACAAATATTTAAAATCGTTTGTCCACTTCCAGTCTAATCCAATGTGGATCAAATTTTCAGTTCTAACTTAGTTTTATACGCTTCTTATCGCTGCGTGGCCTGTTTTTTTATTTAAGTCTTAATTCCTGAGTTATTCATACAAGTATATCGTACTCTGTATATAATAGAAATTACTGCAAATAATATCTACGGTTTTGCAACAATTAAGACATAAATAAAAACGCATGATATCAAGCGTAAAAAAACCGAGTTAGACCTAAAAATTTGGTCCATATTGGTTTAGACTGAAAGTGGACAAACGAGATTAAGTGTTCTTTCCACTTCCTGGTTTCATATATTTCATGAAATTTTCAATGACAGCAGTCAGTCCAGTAACGCTTTTAGATAGAGGTCATTGGTATAGATACTGGCATGTAAGTGTTAAATCATATAATTCATCTTGATTATACGTTATCGGTTGCGAGGAAAATCAAACACTCACATAACATTTGTTTTCTGCGTACTAATAAATGTGAAAATCTATGCAAAAAAACTAATGCTTTAGATTCGTGCCCTTGCAAAGTATGTTACAACTTTGTCAGTAACATACAAGCTACTTTGACATTTTTTTAGATCTTCAGAAACGACTGATATTACATTGAATACTTCAGAAGTAACTATTTGGCTTATCACTACAAATTATATTTAGAATAAAAATAATTGCATACTTGAATCCCGAGCATATGTACATTGTGCCATCTGCGCAATATACATTAACGTCTCCACTTCCTTTAAACTGAACGAGATTGCCATTCTGCAAATAGTACTGACGGATTATGTCTTCACCATTCCTCTGTTCTGAATCTGAAACAAATATAAAAGGAACATAGAAAATAAATGATTAAGGCTCAATCCAAGTGGGGTTTCCCGGCCTTTTCGTTTTACGTCAATTATTCTAATTTCAATACAAGAAAACATAAATGTACTTTCACGGACCAAAGTTCGTTTCATCCTTCAATAACGAGTACAATTATTAGTTTTAATTAAATGCTAGTAGGAACTGCAGGATTGTGTGCAGACACTTTTGGGACATTATTCTGTCCCAAAAGTGTCTGGACACAATCCTGAGCTTACTTTTAATATATATATATTTAAAAACTAATTGTACTCATTTTTGAAGGACGAAACGAACTTTGGTCCGTGAAAGTTAATTTATGTTTTCTTGTACCGTACTGAAATTTGAATAATTGACGTAAAACGAAAAAGGCGGGAAACCCCACTTGGATTCAGCCTTAACGATATAATTTATTCACATATTATTAAAAGAGCATCAGTGCAGTAGTAGAAGTTTTGGGGAAATTGAGAACTTTATAAAATGAAAAAGAAAAATAATAATTAAGTGAGATTAGTTCTATGCAAATTAGCAGGTTTGTTGGTTGAAAAGTGATTCTAAGTCATGGCATTGTATCGCTATTTCAATATATGAATATGTTGTTGGCCAGTAAAATTTGGGGACTCATGCCCTTTTAAAAAAATTAAGAAAAAATACATAAACCACATTTATTTCCGCTTATTTGCCATTCATTTTTTATTTGCTATTCATTTATGCTTTTAAACTAACATAATCCCAAGCAGCACAGAAACGTGAATTCATCGTCATTTGTTGGTCATGATGTCTCAAAAGACAAGTAAAGGAAAATCACGTCATTTGTTACGTCAAACAGTAGTGAAAAATATACCGTCATGACTAAAACGACATATCAACGACATTTCAACGTCATCATCCTTGCCTTTTGTATGACTAATGTCAATTGATGACAGACGTCATATGTTCGTCAAGTAAATAACGTCTATTCGACTGTGATATTTAAATATAATTTACTACGTGATTTTCACGTTATTGTACACAATTTTCGACCTTCATATGACGTGAAACTGACGTCTGTGTGTTGCTTGGGATGTTGATTGTATCCATTATCAATTAGATTCCTTTAAACTTCATAATCTTGATTTTTCAATGAGACAAAAAAATCATAAACTGACAACAAGTTTAGTCCTTGTCTGGGATTTCTTTGTTCACAGGTCACCTTAAACGATTATCATAGTATTCTAAGTATTCGTCAGGCACATAACGATATAGTTTTTCTACATCATTAATTGTATTGCACGTACAGCTAAACATAGATAAAACAAAATACATGATAACAAGCCGAAACACAGGGAATGAAGAAAATAAAAATGTAAGAATGAGGGATGAGGTCATAGAGAAAGTTAACAAATTTAAATACTTGGGAGCATACGTAACAAACAAAAATGAGGTCAGTGAAGAAATAAAAAGTCGCTTAGTATCGCGATTCTTCTAACATCGCTATTAATATCAAGGAGATTGAAATTGAAAATGTACAGAACGGTTATTCTGCAGGTAATACTTTACGGTTGCGAAAGTTGGAGTACGACCCTAGCAGATGAACATAAATTACGTGCATTTGAAAATAAGGTTTTGAGAAAGATATACGGGCCGAAACGGGAAGAGATGACTGGAGACTGGAGGAGACTGCATAATGAGGAACTCCACGGACTGTACGATTCACCAGATGTTGTAAAAATAATGAAATCGCGACGACTAAGGTGGGCAGGCCATGTAGTTCGGATGGGGGAAAAACGAAGATTATATTCTATCCTGGTTGGAAGGGCGGATGGAAGGAGGCCATTGGAAAGACCATGACGTCGTTGGGAGGACAATATTAGAAGAGATGTTCGAGAAGTAGGTGTTCGTGATGAAAACTGGCTTGATATTGCCCAGGATAGAATCCAATGGCGAACGTTTGTTACTGCGGCGATGGACTTGTGAGTTCCATAAGCCATAGAGTTAGTTAATGAAAACTTCTGATGAATGAGCTCGTGTCCTTGTGGATGACTTCTTGACTAACGCCCTCTTAAAAAATTTCAGGTCACTGTAAAACTTAAGGCAACTAATTTCTTTTATTCCATTTTCATGCTAATATTTGCACATGTCACTGTATTTTCTAAAGCACTACAAAAATTAAAATAGCCAGGTTGTGGACTGATGCCCTTTTAAAAATATACGATTAATTACACATTTACTGTTTCCAATAGTTTTAAACTTTACACAACACAATTGAAGCGTACAGGGAAAGAAAGGGGAAGATGTACTTTTAAAAAAATGAGTTTGCACTCTTAACAAGCACTACACAATGACAGCTAACCGCTCAGAAAGTTTCAATACAAAGACTAAAAAATCACCAAGCTATAGCGGTTTCAAGAATATAAACACGGCAGTAAATGGGAGAGTTGGACTTTGAAATGTGTTTTACGAGAAATCACCTAAACTGAGATTTATTTATACCTTCATTTATGTAAGTTTGCAAATGAATATAAAGATAACACACTCCCATGCGATAATGTTAAACTAAGGAATCGGTTCATTTTCATCAGTAAGTCATGTAGCTCGGATCGGAGAAAAAACGAAGATTATATTCCATCTGGGTTGGAAATCCGGAGGGAAAGAGACCGTTGGGAAGACCGAGACGACGTTGGGAGGACAATCTTAAAAGGGATCTTCGAGAAGTAGGTGTTTGTGATGAAAATTGGGTTGATCTTGCCCAGGATAGATCCCGATTGGCGAACGTTGATTACTACGGCGATGAACTTACGTGTTCCGTAAGCCATAGAGTAAGTAAGTAAGTAATTTTTCAACTAGCCAAATAAGATGTCGGACCACCAATAAAGAGGCTTATATAGATTAATATTTACATACGGATAGCTGTGAACAAGTTTTGTCGCATGTCTTTAAAAATAATATTTCCCAAATTGGCAAGGATGTCCCTCCCATGGGTGACATTTAATATTGAAAATTAAAGTTAGGCTTAATAGTTCCCGTTAAGTTACAAAAATATCCCTCTCCGAGATAAAATGAAGATTTAGAATAATTTTAAGATGAAAAGTGATATTTTTATCCAATATCGTCCTTCTTTAGCTATATATAAGTCAATGTTTTCCACAAAAGTGTGTCATTTGATTATGTCCATCTCCGCAAGCAGGCACGTATCCAGAATTTGGTTTTGGGAGGGGTCCAAGGGCTTCCGAGGTGGTCCACGGTGTGTTTAGGCCACGAAAGGTACATTAAATATATATAATTAGACCTGAAGTTGGACTTTTTTTTCATAAAATTTCGGGCTTTGGGGGGGGGGGGGGTCCGTACCCCCCGGACCCACCCCTAAATACGTGCCTGTCTGTAAGTCAATAAATATATATACCGATCCGTCGTAGCTTATTGGTAGAACGTTGGTGTAGCATTTGGGAGGTCGTGGGTTCGATCCCAGCGGCCGACCGTCCTGACTGAGGTTTTTCCAGGTTTTCTCCTCAGGCACACCAGGCAAATGGCACCTTCAGCATAGGTCCTGGCCGACACTTTTCTGAATCCTTTCCCCTTTTGTATCCCGTGAGCCTTAGATGCCTAAAGGCCTTAAATAAAATTCAATTGAATTCAATGCAACTAATATACGATGTTTCAATATTTTTTTTTGAAATCAGAAAAGTGAGTTATAGACATGCGACAAAACTTTCGTCCACAGCTGGATGTATTATTTTTACATAAATAAGTACTTTTGAATATGTTTTTACTTACCCTCTATTAAATATTGTTGTTTTATGCAGAAAGGATGTAAAAATTGCTCTTCGACAACAGTCTCTATCAACAGACCTGATGGTAACGTTAATTTTAAATCGTAAATAAATTCTTTCGTTTGAGTTTCATCATCAGACCGTCTCCTTTTCCTGCTTGATTTGCGGCGAAATTGACTGGATCGTCGACGTTCATTACTGCTTGTTCTACGTGTCAATGATGAAAGGCTGCGAGAAATGCTGCTACTGGTTCTGTCTATTTCAGACAGTTGTCGACTGCCTGACCCTAGCCTTGATCTGGAAGAACTTCTACGACGTGACGTAGATTTGCGTCCCTCATCTTCTATAAGGATCATTTGTCGTTTCATCAGCACGGCACGTATTTCATTTGCGAGCAGCAAGTGAAATATGAAAGGGTTATCTATGTAGCCATAGCCGTCTTCATCTACATAGTTATGAAGGTAGAAAAAGGTTTGAAATTTCTTAATCATCAAACTTAACATCTCTTTCCCGTAAAGGAATCTCCTTGTTTCAACTTTGCAAGTGGTGCCATCGCGCGAAAAGAAATGGGAAGTGTTACCAGATACTTCTACTTTGGCATTCCCAACATCGTATGTAATAAACTAAAAAAAGAAATAATCATAATAAAAACACTCGTTAATTTACTTCTGACATTTTTTCATCTCTTTATATTTTAACTAAACTTAAGTATATTTTGAGTGATATCATAAATAAACTCAAATCTTATTTCATACTAAAAAAATAAGAAATGACATAAAATGAAATCTATCGTAACTATCGTAGTACTTAAAATCATTATAAAAATTAAATGCATTAACATAACACGTGCAGAGGCGGACTGTTAACAAAAGGGGTTACCTGCGAAACTAAAAAAGGGCCCATCCACAGGTAACCAAAGGGTTCTTGCTGTAATAGCCATTGTGGCGCGTAGACCCCAAAAGAGACCTTTCAAGGGCCTTCAATATCCTACATGGTAGTGTGTCTAAAAAAAAAGGACTTGTAAGGAGTAAGGACGCTTAGGATACTGATCAGGTTTCAAAATATGAATTCTTAAGTAAATATATTGCCTTAAAAATATGGCTGTATTAAAGCAATGCACACTTACTATTAAACTTTATATTGCTCCTTCTTGCGATTTGTGAGGGCCCTAAAGTAGACCTACTGAGATTTTAACCTCAGCATTATCTACTTAAAATTGTTCATTTTGGTTGGCTGGCCATACCCTAACGCTACCAGTAGTAGCAAAAGTGGATTAAGTGGTCTTCCTTACGCTTCCAAGACAGAAGGGACGACGAGGGCCCACCCCGGGTATTCCCGGGTTTCCAACCGGGCCAGTCCGCCCCTGAACACGTGTGTCTTCAGCTGGTAGAAACTTTATTATTAAGTTCTTCTCTCGCAAGGCAAAGTTATGACCAATGTCTTTCACTGAGCTATGTCTTACGTTTTTAAAGTACTATTTCTGATCGAGTGAATAGACTACATAAACTACAACATCAAGTTTAGTATATTACATAACACTATCACAGAAGTAGTAGAAAAATGGTTGGGATTCTAGCTGGGCCTAGCTGGGCATCTTGCTGGAAAACTATTATCACAATATTTCGATTAATCCAATCTCGCTTTATCAGGTGTTTTTCTATTATTTATTTATTATTCATTTAAGAAAGAGGAACAGTTAAAAGCTTACTACGTTAAAACTGCCGTATGAAAAAGTCACTGGAATAATAAAAGGAAGTTATTCCAGCTCAGTTGTACTCCATCCTTTAGAGGTTTCTACATATGATAGTTTCAGTCAGAGTCAAGTATGAGAGCGTTTACTTCAGGGAAATCAATTTTGGTACCGCTCTGAGCCAAAGAGCCATAAACAAAATTAAAATTCAATTCTGGTGAGTTTGAGTTAAGCTAGCTGATAATTTAGAAAGTAGAACTCCCTGAAAAATTAAAGTAAAGTTGGAATTTCACCTAAAAGTATTTAAAATTGAAATACAACAATCACTCTTGGTTCCTCCCCGACTACAAAATCTTGAACAAATATTTTATTCATTCATGGGTAGAGAAGACAGTAAATTATTTATATTTCTTTCTTTCTTTTGTTAAACATCTATAGTCACAATATTTCACTTGGTCCATTCAAACTTCATCAGGTGAGTTGAAGTTAAAAAAAAAATCTAACGTTAGAACGTCCATAGGTAGACATCACATGAAAACTACCGCTAGCCTTCTTTCCTGTAGTTATTATTAATGTATCGAATCCACCGGCTCTAATCCCTCAGTTCCACTAAACTAAAGGTTTTGTAGAAATATAACCATTTTCATTTTCCTAAGTACAAAGGTAGAAAGAGCAGGATATGCAACGTAAAAGGTAAAATCTGAATAGAGAGGGAAAAAAAGGAGATTTACGCTGCCTTCCGAGGGAATTCACGTGCATTATTTAACACTTAAAACACAATAACAGTCTCTAGATATTTCGTGTTCAGTAGTTTTATAGAACTTGTACTTCTATTTTCTTTTATTGTTGATATTGAACAGTTTACTTTAAATTCATAACTTACTTCTCTGTATGTTAATAAAGCCGTTAAGAAGATAGGTTATATGAGACACTTTACGGTAAGAACAGAAATGGAGTACATACCTGATAATGTGGTTCTTCCTGGGGTTTCTGCGAATTTTCGTTTCCAGGTAAGGCTTCTTTAGAAAGTTCAGATGAACTTGCTTGAGTAAATGACAACGTTTCCGTTGTTTGTTGTGATGAAAATTCTTCCGAAACCTCTGTGAAAATGTCTTCCTTTGAAAACGGTGCTTCACCTGGTTTCAGATCCTTTTTACCCACTTTTGCTTCCAATAATCTACGTCTCAGTCGCTCCAGCACTATTTCAGGTTCTGTTTGTTGCCTTGGCAAGTTTGCTAAGCGTTCTGCTTCTTCTTTTCTTATCTACGAAATGAAATACAAGTTAAGATCAGAGTATAAGTATTCTTCTAGACCAGTATTTCCTAACCTTTTTCGTCTCAAGGAACCTCAGAAACATTTAACAAATCTTTGGGCAACCCCGGCTGCATGGTATATAATATTTTAAACTAGTCTAGAGCAAAACCCACACAGTACAAAATGTCTAGGGGACATTCAAAAATGGCATCGGAGCGTTTAATTTAGGTCCAAATCCAGTCATGTACATCCAATAGATGCCTAAAACTGGATATCTAAATGAAATCCCTGATTAAACATCCAATGGATGCTGAAAACACGTTCAAAACTGAACACATTCACAGAACACTCAGAATATGGATCTTAATTGAGGAAACCGACAAACTTAAACACGTTTTCCTTACTTCAAAACACGACGAAAGTTTATCTTGCACTTTACTGAGAAATGCCTCGTTTTCGCAGTGCTTTCAGTTGAAATTTCTGTATGTTAGCATTAACTGGTAACACTGTACGTTGGTACCGGCAAGAAATTTCGCACACGTGTTCAATATGGCACGTTCTTTGTATTTTTTTTGTATTGTTTTGTTCTTCTGCAGAGCGATGTTGGCAGCCATACGCAAACAGATGGAAATTTCAACTGGCAACACCGCAGAAACGAGGCATTTCTCTACAAAGTTTCGTGCCGGTAGAACCGTACAGAGTTGCCAGTCAGGCTAACAGTCGTAAACTTCAACTGGCAAGACTGACGAAACGAAGCATTTCTCTGGACAGTTGCTACATAAAATTTCGTCTTATTTTGATGTGAGAAACACTTGTGAAAAGTTTCTTGTGGGTAGAAAAGTGCAGTGTTGCCAGTCATGCGCTAACAGTCGATAACTTGAACTGGCAATACTGCGGAAACGAGGCATTTGTCACTAAAGTGAAAGATAAAGTTTCGTATTGTTTTAATGTCGGGAACCGTACTTGTATGCAAAGTTTGGTGCTGATACAAGCGTGCAGTGTTGCCAGTCACACGCTAAAAGTCATATACTTTTTTACCATATGGTAAAAAAAAAGTAGAAAAAAGGTGAGGATACAAGGACAAACGCACATGGCCACAAACAAAATAGAAAAGCGGCAACGTTACGCAGAAGTGTTCACATGATAGGAGATAAAATTGACAGAAAGGACTGATACGCAACTGGTGCTAAGAAGCCATTAGGTTGTTATCACTAAACCAGGGGAGAGCATTCACACTTAACTCTCAGAATATACTTTATAAATATATATTTATTTTTTTAAAAGAAATTATATTAAAAATACAAGACGTACTTTTATTCTAGTCTCAAAACGGTTTCCTAATTTAAATCAATACAAACAGCTCTGTACGACTCTTAGAAAATGAAATATTCTCGACTAGTAAAAGAAAATTATCCGCTCAACTTTTATTGGGATTTAACTAAATCAGAGTTGCGCAAACTATTTTCAAGTGTGGACCAGTTTTATTAGTTGGTAGGTTCAACGAACCATCCTGCGCCTGCCCAAGGCTAGGCCTCGAGGACCACCTGTGGTGCACGAACCACAATTTGTGGAACGCTGAATTAAACCATTTATTTGCATTAGTTTTAAAATAATATACTAAATAGATTTAGATAGATATGAGACCATATTTATCATATAGATTTGAGGTAGTGCGGGTACTACCTCAAATATGCGGTACATAATGGAAAGTAGAGATTGAACTCACCTCCTCTTCAATAGCCAATCGCCTCTCTTCCTCTTCCTTTTCAATTAATTCTTTGAAAAACTTTTTATCTTCTTCTTCGAGCCATGCTTGGTGTTGCCAGCGAAAATAGTCTGAAATAAGAATGTGGTTTAAATTGAAATACTTTGATATTCGATTAACCTT
>JAGDQP010072323.1:0-10525 GCA_022664845.1 Lepisma saccharinum | reverse complement strand
TTTATGAAAAGTGTCATTATACATATTGACAAAACATGTGTATGTATAATTTTTTTCAAACCCATTGCAGCAAAAGTATAAAACAATACTGGAATAGTATGAATTGTGAACTATATGTTTATTTTGAAATATATAATTGATGGCGAAATATTTACAAAATAACCTCCTGATGATTATTAAACTCCTGCGTTACGAAAGCAGTTTCTTGCCAGCATGAAAGAAAATAATTTAAAATATGTTTTTCAACCCTTTTTCAGAAAGAAAAAATTGTTTCGGAAATAATGAAAAGATTTTTAAAAATATATCAAAAATATTTCATGAGATGTGAGTACATCTGATTGAATATAAAAATACATATACATACAATTAACATAATTACAGTATCTGACAACCTATGAACAGTGTTAGCAGTAATATTGCAAATTGATTACATCACATGTAAATCATTTCGGTTCTTTATAATATGTTTATTTTTTGTGTGTGTTTAAACCTAATTTATCGCGCTGTGACAAAAAATATAGTAATTTCTGCAGTTAGTCATTATGCGAATACATTCTCTTTGTTTTGTTTTCCATTTTCGAAGTCCAGAGTAGGAATGAAACGAATCATGATTTCGTCGTTCTGAAACAGTCCTCATCAATATGTGCACACACACAAATTTGGTCTAATGTAGACACAATATGTTGTTAAAACTGTGAATAATTGTGAGCAGTTCAAAAGTTTATAATGATTACATGGCTTAAGTATATAACAAAGCACCATTGTTAAAATTGTAAATAACTGCAAATTTAATTTTTACATTTAAATGCGAAGCTATTTCTGTACATCCAAATTCAATGAATAATCTTTTTAAATTGATGATCATACAAATTAGTATTCGTTGTATCTGGAGGAATCAAACTGAATTAACTTTTGGTTATCTATCGTATTAATAACTAGCTTATATACTCCCCTTTAGGTACAAGGTCAACACAATACTTTGATAAAATTGACCACTGAGAACGTTTTAAAATCTCTTGGGAACACTGAAAACCGCGGTGTCCGGAGTACCTCTATTGACCATCCCAGTATCTAAAGCATATCCATGCAAATTTTAGCGTAAATCAATATACGCGTATAGGTTTGTGTAAGTACCAGAAAGACAAGCTTTCATGTAGAAATGAAAGTTCGTATGTCTGTCTGTCTGTTATTTATACAAATCTACACGTGTGCATTGATTTATACCAAATGTTGCATAGAGGTACTGGAATAGGTGATGGAGGTACCCTGAGCGCTGTACTAGTCAGTATTGCCAACCATGATTCTTTTTTAAATATTTGAAATTACTTCCATACCGTTGTACGCATGCGCACCACATTTGTCATGCAAATTATTCGATACCATAGAAGAAAATACTGCATAATCCCCCACTGTCAAACAGCTCCAGTTGTTAGCTTGTCAACATATTTTCACATCTACCAAATACATTTGACCTCGCAAAACAAGGTAATCATTCAGTTAAGGAAACACGATCTGGTGATCACCATCTGAAATTTAATTTAAATGAAATTCAATTGCAATGAGCCCAATTTGCAAATAACAATTCGTATATTATTAATTTTAATTGGTATTAACAATATTTCTCGTTTTTCTGTCCCTTAGGTCGTCATTGTAGTTGCCTTGGCTCTCGTCGCTGGTGCACAAGCTGTAGGGCTCATTGGTGAGTAGAAATGACCTTACATAACGATGAAAGCAGTGGTAATAAGACGCTCACACAGTCTTCACAAAATATGAACAGTTAAGATTATTGTGAGCTGGCAACCTACATTATCCTCCTATATCTCTCCTCCTCCTATGCTCTTTCCTCATATGAAATACAATACTGAAGTTGGGGCCGAACGGAGTTCCGGTAGAATTAACGTCCAGCCTCGAATGCACAGGAAAATAATTGATAAAGGTACAGACGCAAGAATCTCGAAAGTGTTTTTGAAATATATTTTGACAATTAGTTTAATCAGAACTGTTAATAGCATCATGATCTTGTTTACAAGTAACACTTCATATTAACTATACAATATATTGTTTTTAAATAATATTTCAGCACATATTTTGCCTTTTTATGAATTTAGTGGTATATTATTGCAAAGTATCATCTAAAATGTTTTCCCAGTTTCAGTATTGGTGAATCCGCAATACTGTCCTCAAACCTTCCAAGCTCAAACTTTCAAAGAAGAAAATTCCTAATTATCGAAAGCCCATAGAACAAGTCACGGTTCTTTTTTAATTTTCTATTTAGTTCATTGTTGAGATTGCTTGATTGTCGTATTGAATATACAAACCTATTACACTGAAACTGTTTGAATAATAAATGGGATAACAAGCCAAGAATTGGTACGGAAGGAATTCTAAATTACGTAGATAAGAGCTCTACTCTTAGAAAGGTTATTAAGATTTGAACTTGTTATTAACGGCTTAGTGCACCTCAGTACCATGGATGGGAAAACTGCGAGAAAAAAAAACAGTCTCCTGTCCGACATGTCAAAAATAAAAAAGGAAACATAGTTCGATGTTGTTTGTTGCTTAGAATGGTAAGAATTCATATTTTCAAGGTTTGGCAGTCCTCTTTCCATGTTAAATTGGTAAGAAATAAGATCTTATTTTTAAAAAAATCAGGAAATATTACTTGTCCTTTAGACTACCCATAACGGTCTTTCAGATTACAGATTAAATGTTTATACTATTAAATTAACAGGTATATTTTAAAAAAAATCAAATTCCGTTAATTTGTTTCTCTTTTCTAGGTGGTGCCACTGGAGCGAGCAGCGTTCAACGCACGAATCAACATCTCCCAGGATATCCTGTGATTGGTTATGGACTAGGATATGGTTCTGGATTGGGAGGTTATGGACTTGGAGGTTATGGACTCGGTGGTTATGGACTTGGTCTTCGAGGAGGCTACAGTCTTAGAGGTTATGGGCTTGGTCTTCGAGGAGGCTATGGTCTTGGAGGTTATGGGCTTGGAATCTTGGGCTAGGACCAAGAATTCGCTATGATTAATACAAGTTTATCTGTAATATACTTACGTTCCAACATTTATCATCAATAAAGCATTTTCAATAATATATTCTTTGATTTTATCCTATGTATTTAAGTAGTGACATCATATATCTCCATTGTAGTGACGACGGCCAGAAAGGACAGTTGCCTATCACGCTGGTTTTTGGTCCGAAAGAGTTTGGGGCTCTCTTATTTATATATTAGTTTAAAAGGCAATGATAAATAAAAAGAGAAAGTATTTAATTTGTCTTAAAAAAAGACATACTTTTCTTTAAAATTTCGTACTAAAAAGTAAAAAAATAATTTTGTTTATCCATAACTGGAAAGAAAAGCATGGAGCGCGCCAATTGAAGAATTTATAAAGTGACTGTATAAGAGCGCGCCCCATGATTTTCTTTTCAGTCATGCACAAATATTTTTTTTAACCTTTTAGTACGAATTGTTTAAGAAAAGTATGCCTTTAAAAAGTATTTTAATATCTATTTTCGAGTTATTTTAGTGTTCGGATACATTTTCTCAAGCTAATGTTTTGTGACTCAAATTCTACAGTGTTCTGCAACCATCCAAACGCAAGTTCGTTGTAGGTTAGTATTTATTTTAGCATAAAGAAGTTCATATTAAAAATTCAAACTTTCCTTTAAAAATGCATAAATATATGAAAGCAACAATGAAATATTGTATTGTCACCCGACTTACCTCGCTGTGCAAAATTTCATCATTACATGACGTCGGGAAATGAGTTAAATTAAAAACCTGAATTGCAAAATATCCCAAGTCTACTTTTTTCGTATTTGGATTGTTACTGTTCGTCGGTATCTATGTTACTAGGACTATCCACTTGCATAAATATTTCATCCCAATCCCACCACAGAAACCATCTTTAATTCAAAATAATTTCAGCTGAATAGACTAATATACCCAGACCTTGGAATGTTTTTTTTCCTCCTGAAAAAATACTTCGGTGGATGTTTTGCAATTCAGGTCTTCAATTAACATTGCAAAGATTTGAGGACACCACGAACCAATGTGAACTAAAAAAAAGTCTGTAAAAAAGGAAATAAGTACAAAGTGTTTATTTAATACATTATATAAGGAAACTGAAATTTGAATTAGACGAGCTCAAGATAAATTGATTTTCTAACACTATTTAACACAGCAAAATTACACACACACAGAGACAGACAGAGAGAGAGAGAGAGAGAGAGAGAGGGAGAGTTGAGAGCTAGCTAACCTTATTCTCATTCTTCACTATCCGACATTCGTGAGGTAGGAGTGTCCAAACTGTCGTTGTAGTTAATAATGCAGGGTTTTACTGCATTGAAATACATGTCTTTGGTACTGAAAATACAACAAAACAGCTCCTACGTGCGCATAACAACCGACCACTCGTGCAACAACTTTATGTTGACAGTACCATGATCAAATCTGCGAGGAATAACAGGAATTTTGAAGGCCTTTAGGCAACGTTGGCTTAGATCGGTTGGATGATGATTGGTGGAATAAAAAAGTGATAAGAAATGGGAGAACACCGAGAAACCCACACACGCGATGTTTGCCCACCACAAAGTCCATATGGCACGAGCTGGGTTTGAACCGACGTCTTCAAGCGCCAGAGATGAGCGCATTTACCATTTTTTTTTTTAATTTTCTGTTTTGTTGGCTATAACTCAGATACATTAAGAGTGCAAATATATATCTTTGTAGCAGCTTTATAATACAGAACAATAATTCATATAGTTGTTACATAATTAGCTTCTCCTTTTAGTTATAACGTAACTATATTAAAATCTTTTCATCTAAAATTTTCAAAAAATTTGCAAACAACACTTTTCCATTGCAAGCTTGTAATGATTTCCACTTTCTTCTTCTCAAAATGTCGAAATAATCTTCTTCTGATAATTTAGTATCACTACTAAAGAGGTAACACACCGTATGTGCAATCAACCATGTAACTGTGTTGTGTTTTGTTTTAGGATACCACTCATAGTCTGGCCACAAAAGAAAGTGATAAGTAAAATAACATATTGGTTTACGGCATATTATACTTAACATTGCCTGACAGTGTTTCCAAATTTTAACTATCGTCGGACATTCCGTTAATCTGTATCGCAACGTGTCTTCTTGAGTACATTTTACACATTGCGCACTATTACATCTTTTGATATAATACATTCGTTTTTGTGTAGAAACTATATCATGTACCACAGTATACTATAGGCTTTTGACTTTATGGAACAAAAAACTACGGTGGATATTTCTTCAGATTAAATGCCAGTTTTTTTTTTAATTTGGATTCTTTTGTGTTACTCTGACGTCACATATTTTAACGTTTGTGTTAATTAAATATTTATAGATCAATTTTGGCCTCAAAAATAATTGCTGATCCATATCAGACAGATAACTCCATCCATTTATTGTAATACTAGTAACTCCAGACCCTTGTTGATATTATTTAGACTGGTAGGTTGGGGCTGGTAACGAGGTTGTCCAGTATTGTAGCCATTGACTTGTAAGTGCTTTTTCCATAAAAAAAAAAGTTTTTAATTGTATGTCAGGAACATTACTTTGCACTTAACTGTCATATCAAAGGTTAAATCTCTTTGTTGTTGGTGCATGCATGGCGATCTAATTACATTACAAATTGCAGACCATACTGCTTTTTGCTGTTCCGTTGCATCGGCATGTATTTTCAATTGCGTTGCTCTTTCATATTTCGCCAGCATATTATTATTATTAATTTTTGTAGGATCCCACCCATTAAAGGCTAAACATTTTGATTTTTTCACAATTGATGTTAGCTCCACTGGCTCTAAAGTACATTGAGAGGATATCTTGTATGAATTCTAGTTCCTTGTAGGACATACAACCTATTGTTACATCATTCACAAAACAAAACATATTGATATTTTGGAAATAATAAAGGAGTGGGTATTTATAACTTAATAACGTGTTCATTAAAGGTGCTATAAAATCAAGCAACATCGAGTGATTACAACCTCGTTTTACAGAAGTTCCTATAGGAATTGGTGGAGATAAGTGACCATTAATTTGTGATTGTGACGTGGACTTACAATACCTCATTTTTATTATTTGAATAAAATGGTCGTCAATATTTATCGCTCGTAACACTGCGTACAAATAGAAATGTTCTAGCACATCGAAAGCTCTAGCAAAATCTATGGAAATAATAATATGATAAATCTATATCGGTTAAAATTCAACTACATTTCTTTATGTCGAATTGCCGAATCTGAAACCAAGGGATACAAGTGACATTAACGAATAAAAGCGTTCAAGGCAATCTTTGAATGATAGAACCCGGAATACGTTAAGGTCCAAGGTTTCTTTGCTTAAAATATGACAGTTTTGTGTTACGTGTATTTCGGGTTATATATAAAAGATTACTTCTTACTTACTTCTGTTGGTCATCTCTCACTTGTATCGCTTGGCTTCTGGAGTAAACACATAAGTCTTACTTGTTCCACCTTTTATAAATCTATTCAATATAGTATGCTGGGATTTACTCCATATATCAAAGTCAAACTTCTACCTTGCTTTTGAAATCATAAGTCAAATCGAATATTACTCAAGACCTGCACACAAAATATATGCTCAAATTGACTGTGACATTGTGCAAATTTGTACACAAGTACTAATGTAGTGAAATTATAGCAATAATATACTGATGCACATCCTGTAGTTATATCCTTTTCCTCTTCTCCGCATTTTCCCCGATCAAGTGGAACCAAAAGTATTAATTAAATATGTAAACGAAACGAAAGTAAATGGTATACGCATCTTAGCATAAGCCATACGCTAATGTGTAAAATTAGTCTGAGGGTACATGGCGTAACTCGCTGACAGTATCGAGTATAATGCCTGACTTAACAACACATTTGTTACGGTCTTACGGTCTATGTAACTAAGTGATCAGCGTGTGACACTCTCATTCTTAAGGTTCTTGGTTCGATTCACTGCCTGGACTTCAAATTACTTTCTTGAAGGAATTAAGCACTATAAGTGATATTCGCGATTGCCACTAAAAGAGATTTATTCCATAAAGGGAGAAAAATGGAAGACAGAGAGAGGGGGCAGTGGGGAAAACGCAGACTGTGTATCCTGAAGCGTTCAAATTCCATTTATTTCCATGTCTTCCACTATTTTCCTTTACCTCTTTATTTCCGTTCTCCTATCTTTTTATGCTCTTTACCCGCCTTCTTCCATGCTTTTCGCTCTCTCTTTCTCCCTACCTCCATCTGTCTGTGTGTGTTTTAACAAGACAAATTTTACTCAAATGCAAAATAATGATTACTGCATGATGTCCATATTATTATTTTCCTTTACTTTGAATTAATTTCTATCTCTTAGAACTTAATGTGAATGTAATTTCTGTCTATCTATCTCATGGTTCTCTAAAATGATGCTAACAAGCTCAAATTTTCTTATTCCAAATAGAGTAATATCCTGGCAAGTCATGTTTTCGCACATATTTGTACTCTCAAGTTGGTTGTCTAACTATTAGAAGTACAGTGAAATAATTCTCGTGGAGGAAAGAACTTTTATTTCTTATAAACCCAACTTCCATTTACTTTTGTACGTGGCTGTACATAAGCGCTATACACAGGAATAGAGCTCTTCAATTAAACGTTAAAAAAGAATCCGAGATTATTTGGAAATTTTATCAAGCAACAAGTAGAAGCAGTAGGTTACTCTTGAAAGTTCTCACGCCGTGTTACTGCCGCAGCCTATTATTTGCGATGAATTACAAACTACGTGCGTGTGACATATGTTACCACTGCCATGGATTTCAATAAAGCGGGAAAGCGAAGAAAAAGGGCTGAGTGGAATTAATTAGATAAATTAAAAGAAAAAGTAGAAAGCATGATCAAATCTTTCCAATTTGAATATCAACTGGCTTCACGGAATCATCAGATTATAGTCAAAAAGTGTGCACTGAAAGTATTTTAAATATCGTTAAAGTTACAGGGAATACAAGAATTAGCTTTCTGGGTTTACAGGAATGAGGGATCGTATTCGCTAAATGATTCCTTTGTTAATCATAGGAACTTTATCGAAGTAATTGAGTGAAGTAGGCACCCTTGTTCCATGTTGAAGGTGCATTTTGATAAATTCATTTTTGGCAGAACAATGAGGGTGGAGACTGAAATGGAAGAAGGGCTAGTAAATTGAGTAAAGGACGAGGTTTTCTTCTGACATTTTTAGCACAACTACTGTCATATTTTCTGTCGTCATATCAAATGAGTGATTAGCTTTGAAATTAATCAAGCTGCCCTTTATAGGTTAATAATCGACGCGACTAAGGATGCACCTGTTGAATACATACGATGCGGCGAGCTCCTTGTTTATTTCGATTGCAGTTTTCCGAAGGAAAACATCTCTATCAGAACATGCAAAAACTATTGCAACACAACAAAATCTCTCTTGGAAATTACATTTGTGACGAGCAAGTAATACGCAGGAACGATGCAAACAAGCTGTTTCATTTTTGAAGCAGAAAAGACTTGACCATGTCCATGTACGGTATCCAATTTGTTCCTTTGTGGCCTGACAACTTGCACTGTGCCAACCGTTTTATATTTCGGTCATGTACAGGCAGCTTGTGTTTCTTTCAAGAATTCTTACAACAAGAGTGTCGATGAAAGGGTATAAAAATAATTGCAGAAATAAGGATATAAAATTATTCGCTTGCCTTCCATCGGTGCCACAACATGGCAGAGGAAAGGTACTGCAACCACCAAGTTATATCGAAGTCTTGAGAAATGGGTGCAACTTTCAATACAGAAAGCCAACCTTGGCATGGCACTTCAAAACGAGACCAATAATTAGAAAACTTCAGCATACGAAACAGACATGTCTAAAGGCATCTTCATTGAAACAGTGGTTACATTTCATTCTGTGTCAGAATTACCCTAAGATTTCATTGAACTCTAAGATTTGTTTTGAAGCAAAAAGCGTGATTACTTCATGAAGTATACTGATTGCTTTCATTTATATACAGATATTTAAATAATGAAACATCTGTCTGTTTATTTCCAGTCTGTACAACTATATAAATGCATATCGAATGGTAGACAAGCGGGTGGAAACAAGGCCAGAGGAATCGGAATAATCTTTCGAATTGGCGAATATGTTATTGTAAAATGTAGACATACGTTGACACCAAAAACCAGTGTCAACACCTGCCTATTTTTTTAAACTACAATGTATGTTTTTTTAGAATGTAAAAACAACAAATCCTCTGCTAGGTGCATTCGTAATAAATTTACGCATGTGCTGTTCTTACAATGAACGATTCAATTATATTCAAGAGAAACAGAACCTAATATATCAATTAGAAAATTAAGTCGTTTATACGTCATAAGAGTGGCGAAATGTAACTTTTCTATTTTACTCACAGTTGAGTCAACAGATTAACATATTTCTGGTACTCTATTTAAATGCATTTTTTCTAAGGCTGGTCGCACACTAAATACTCAAGTTGGAACCGAGTAGATATTGCTTTATGGTGTTACAAATTGAGGTACATAAAATGTTTGTTTAAAACTGTACATACTTCATATTGTTTACGCCATATTTTGTATACAGTACATGTGCATTAGGTACTGGGTCAGGTTATAGACTTACTCCGAACTCCGAATTTGCCAGTCTTGCCAACATACCTCAAAAAGTGTAGAAGGAGACCAATGGTTTCGGGAAGATGTTTACAATTTACCTTTTCTCTCAATCATTAACAAACTCTTGCCCATAGAGAAATACCAGAAAAAAATAGAATGAAAATTACATCCTCCTAAGGAAGTAGTTCAATTAAAAAGAAGGGAAATTAAATCATGTGATATTGGAATGAAATTTCACAAAGGATTTCAAAGGAAAATCTTTGGGTATAAAAGAAGCAAAAGCTGTGATGTTCGGCAGTTAACAAATTGCTATTGTCAACTGAATAAATATAATAACAGAAATGGAATTCCAGAAATCCGTAAGTAAAGAAGAAGCTAAATATAGAATCACTTGTGCTTCTCTAACTTGATTAAGCATTGTAATCAATACAGTGCATGCATTGAAGGCTATGTACTTTATAGCGTGTGATTTTAGAAACACTTTTATTATCAAGGCTTTGGTATTTGAAGGACATTACAACATAGATGCAGACCTATGAGCCAAGGATCTCTGTGTAATTTGAACCGCTGATTGCTTGCCATTGCATTCTATGAGATTAACGTAGGGTCCTAAGTTCTGAAACTACAATTTGATGTAAGTTCCAGATCGCTTGTGTCCCCCACAGGGTTTCGAACCCGAGAGTCCTTGATTACCAGCCTGAGAGGTTACCAATCACCCACAGATTTCTTATGTTCTTTTGTGTGGGTTTTGTTTCTAAGAAGCAAGTAGTATCTCGTTTTATTTCACAATCTGATTTTCATTCTTGCCTATTAAACTTCACTAACAGTATATAAAAACAAGGAACGCTTGTAAT
>JAGDQP010072321.1:0-10525 GCA_022664845.1 Lepisma saccharinum | reverse complement strand
TTCATTGGTTTTGCTGTGTGAGACGGCGCATTGTCGTGTAACACAATCACTTTGCCATGTCTTCGGGCCCATTCCGGTCGTCTTTCGATCAATGCGTGATTTAAATTAATCATTTGTTGGCGATAGCGTTGTGCATTAACGGTTTCGCCGGGCTTCAAGAGTTCATAATACACAATGCCGCTCTGGTCCCACCAGATACAAAGCATGGTCTTCTTGC
The DNA here is from genome assembly GCA_022664845.1 of Lepisma saccharinum. Classification (NCBI taxonomy): domain Eukaryota; kingdom Metazoa; phylum Arthropoda; class Insecta; order Zygentoma; family Lepismatidae; genus Lepisma; species Lepisma saccharinum. Next base: position 10,308 of record JAGDQP010072321.1, on the reverse strand, counting down.
CGAAGCAATTTGGCCTTGGTGTTGAAGAACCGGCTTCGCCAGGTGAAAGCCACGATTTTTCCCGCTACGAGGTTTCAAAATAAATCCATTTTTCGTCACCCGTCACAATCCGATACAAAAAGGATTTTCTTTCGTGGCGTTGAAGCAGCATTTCACAAGTGACTTTGCGATTTTCCATTTGACGTTCATTCAAATCGCGTGGGACTCATTTACCCAGTTTATTGATCTTCCCCATTGCTCGTAAACGTCTGCTGATTGTTTCGTGTGACACATTTAATGTTTTTGCCAATTGCTGTTGAGTTTGAGTTGGGTCATCCTCCAATAACACCTGTAATTGCTCGTTTTCGCACCTTTGTGGTCTACCAGAGCGCGCACTGTCTTTCATATTGAAACCACCACTTTTAAATTGTCGAAACCATGTCTCACATGTTCTAATCGATGGAGCATGTTCACCATATGTTTCTACCAGCACACGATGACTTTCAACAGCCTTTTTCTTTTGATTAAATAAGAAAAGCAGTGCGTGCCGCAAATATTCTTTTTCAGGCACAAACTTCGACATGGTCACTGAACGATAAAACAAAGACGCTAGTGTTTGGCGGACTCAACTTGTGTGTGTTTGTAGTTTAATGTCAGACGAAGAAAATGACGTATGTGTCAAATGAATACCCTGCGTACTTTTCGCTGGCGCCATCTCTTAGGTAAACCTTAAACTACTTATGCATACACCTGGTATATAACATCAGATGGACATTATTTTAGCCCGTATTGAATGCTTGAATTGTAAGTATCATGCTAAACGCATACGTGAACAGTTTGGCGGAGCCTACAACTTCAGGTAAAGTTGTTACCGAATCATCGAGTTCAACAGATTCCAGAGGGATGTGAATCTATGAAGGCACAGAGAGAGTGAGCATGCTAACCTATTGGCCAACGATGGATCTGCTGTCAGCGAGGAATGCCTCGATGGTGTGCTGTATGGAGAGATACTTCAAAACTCGCACTGTTTCATTGGACACTTCGCAGCAACATTCCAGAGTCGATGTTGGAACCTTATTGTTCAATGTGGCAGCTGTTCATTTGTGTGCTTCTCTTTTTTTCTGGATGATCTCCAATGTGTATGAAGTTTGAAGTTTTCCGCATGACATGAAGAACCATCTGAACCATCGCGTAAATGAATACCTAAGATATGTTGTATTATCTTCATGGCTGTGGTAATCCAGATGATAACGACCTAATGCTTTTGTAAACATCTTACAAAAATAATTACTGAGTAAATGATGCCATTAGAATTTAGTTCTCGTATTTTCAGGTTCGAAAAATCGGTCAATATTGCAGCTCTGATATCTTGTGATCTCAGGTCATGTGAACGGAAAACCTATTCATTAAAAGCAGAACAAGGGGGAAATGTGCAAATCTTTCTATCCTGCCCAATTAGTTATTCAGTAATGAACTAATCCTTCTATTTCCCCCCCCCCCCAAAAAAAAACAAATATCCTGTTTTGTGCAAGGTCACAGAATAAGCTAAGCTATCACATTCTAATTAAGTTTTCCTCAAGGCTTTTTCCAAATAATGAAAAAAGCAGATTACTGAAACTTCATGATATAAACAAAACCATTTGATGCGTAAGAATACAACAGTACATTTATCACATGTTACAATTTCATTAGTTAGCAATACATTATTTCATGAAATGTTATAACTGTTTTATAAAGTTTGATATTCATGTGTTATCATTTGAGGAATAACTAAACGTACGAAAGCAAATAGAAATAAGTTAATTTTGGATGTTAAGAACACTCTAGCTTTCATATTATCACGCCGTATATCTGCACCTCGGCGGTATACTGCACTATTTCACTTTCTTGCTAAACTCGACCTCAGCACATGGTTTTGTAATTTTGGGTCTGTACTTCCTCGAGGCATATACAACTAAGGTATCGATTTTGTGTAGCTGAATTGGCAATAGAGATAAATTTATTCCTCTGCGTAGTAAACACAGGCCAGTCAGTCAGTCTCTATACATGAAACAGGATTTAATTGATTTTAAAATAGAGTATAATTATCATAACCACAAATTATTTACATAAATAGTCTTTACTCAAAAAATCATTGACGACATAATAACCCTTATGTACGAACAAACTGAATTAAAAAAAAAAAGATTTTAAACACTCTTCAGATACATCGATGGTTTATTGTACAATCTTGTACGTGAAGCGTAAACAATAAATTGAGTGGTTGCCAAATTCATAACACAACACTATATGAGAAAGTAATGTCAAATAAGTTGCCTGATCTCAAGTATGAAGTGAGATTAAGTTCTGCAAAAAGTGACATAGTGTAATGTATCTTCGAGGTACACATATTTTATTTGAATTGTGAAATTCTATTTTAAGTGCATAGAAATACCATCTATAAATAAACATCATCTTCCTACTTTCCATGACCTTCTTCCTTCTTCCTTCTTTGCATCTTTATTCCACTTCCTTTGTTTGTAGACTCTGTTGTAGTTTTTTGTATGTTCTTTGTTTTATATATCATTGTCTATACTGCTTTTCTTTACTCAAGTTATACACATTTTCATTTAATATTGGTAATTTACCTGTAGTTTGTGTTAATTTTAAATGTTTGAAAAAACTCGTAGCATTGTTATTAGGTGTCAAATTGACTCTTGCTATTTTTTTTATAAAATTTCACGTGATAAACTCTACCAATAAGAATGTAACACTATACCATAGAAACGTTATAAATTATTAAAATATTATCATGCATGTAATACGCTATGCTACCTTTTGTATGTGGGTTCAAAACCTATGCTTAACTCCAAAAACTTTCAAAGAATCTTTTAATCTATCAAACTTATAACTAAATTGTTGCTGGGGATAATCGGCTAATGAAAAAAAATCCTCGCAATGCAATTTGGTTTTCAATTCGTGCAAAATCTATTTTACTCTGTCCGAAATATTATTGCTGGTTTAACACTGTTACTAAATGTTCCTAATTTCGAACTAACAGTTAGGGTTTCATCTTTGTAACGAATAGAATGACGATTTTGAGTAATTATGAGCACCCCGTAATAACGAAAAGTTTATATTTTAGAAAATCAGATTACTTTTTGTAAATTTGAACTTGTACTTCTTTGAGGTATATACAACTATTTTATCGATTTTAAGTAGCTGAACTGGCAATTAGAATATAGATGTATTCGTCTTTGTAGTACATACAGGTCATGACATGTGATACATAAAGATCGTATCATAAAACAGGGCATAATTAATGTTAAAATTGAGTAAATTATCATAACCATAAATTATTTACGTAATGAGTCGTGACTTAAATAATGATTGACAACATAATAACCCTTATTTACCAACAAACTGAATAGCTCCAATTTGAATTCAATTGTGTTTTCAATTATCTTAAGATCAATCGGTAGGCTATTGTACAATCTGCTACATGAAGCGTAAACTTTAGAACGGGTGGTTGTCAAATTGATAACACAACACTATATGGCAAAGTAATGTCAAACAACTTACCTGATCTCGAGTATGAAGTGAGCTCGAGTTTTTCAAAAAATGTACATGCGTGTAATTTACCTTCGAGGTACACATATTGTATTTGAATTGCAAAATCGTATTTTAAGTGCATAGAAATACAATCTATAACAGGAAAGCTTTCTACAATAGATAAGACAAATGTACCAAAGAACTGCTAATCATAAACAGGCTAAGAGCTTATAATTTCATAAATAAACCTATTTCAGTTACTGCACCAAATGGTATAGATTCCACAGAAGTCATAACTTTAGAAGAAGAAAAGGAGTGCTTAGAAATTAGTTATCTCAACATACTTACTTACTCTATGGCTTATGGAACTCGCAAGTTTATCGCCGAAGTGACAAACGTTCTCTATAAGATATTATCCTGAGAAAGTTCAAGTCAGTTTTCAACACAAACACCTACTTCTCGAAGATCCCTTCTAATAATATCCACCCAACGTCCTCTCGGTCTTCCCAGCGGTCTCTTGTCATTCGGCTTAACAACCATGATGGAACATAATCTTCGTTTAGCCCCATACGAGCTACATGGCCTGCCAAACTTAGTCGTCGCTATTTCATTATTCTTACATCGGGTAAGTCTTAAAGTTCGTGAAGTACTTCATTGTTCAATCTCCTCGATTCCTCAGTCATTTTCGCCCGTATCTCAAGACCTTATTTTCAAGCACTCGTAGTCCACGTTCATTCGCTACAATTGAGCTCCAACGTTCGCAAACCTAAAGTATTACCGGCAAAATAACCGTTCTGTAAATTTTCAATTTTAACTTCCGTCATATTAATGGGAGGTTAGGAGTTTTGGGACTGAGTAGAAACATGCGTTATCCGATGCAACGTAACTTACTATTTTGTCCGTGAACTCGTTTTTGTTTGTTATATATTCTCATTTTTATAGTTCTGTATCTATTTCCTTCATTCTCAATATTTCGGCTTGCTACCTTGGTTTGTTATTTATTACTGTGTTTACCTGTAGACCTATATCATCGCACGCTTCTACTAAGACATCGATGTTTCTTTGTACGGTGTATATATATCGTCCCCTATTAAATCTAAAACATGCGGGTTTACAAACAGTTGATTCAAGCCATTCATCCTTAGACCGTGTTTGTTCTCTCAACTTTTAAAACTGCATACTCTAACGCAACGTTAAACAGTAGTGGTGACAAGGCACCGCCTTGTTCCAACCCGTTGTGAATCTCGAAATTATCTGGCATTATATTACCTATTCGCACTCTGCTTATGAGGTGGCTGGGACATGTCCTCATTTGTTGAACATTTTTTTTTGAATTGCAACTTGTACGAGGATATTGTATAATTTTTCCTTTTGATAGAGTTATATGCTTTCTTAAAGGCAATGAATAGCTGGTGAACTGTCCCATTCAACTAACATTTCTTCCCTAAGATTTGTCTCAATTATCTAAACATAAGCGCTTAAGAATAATAATTACAACCTGTTTTGCCTAAGTGAACATTGATCTAAAGAAAATCAACTTCCATACTTTGTACTTGAGAATTTTGGTTTAGAAAATAGCTATTGTAGGAAATTACACATTAAGGGTGCTGTAAAAATTTCCGTCGACAAGCTAAGTTCTTTTTTATTCAAATTTTTGGCTTAGATTTTCTCAATCATAAATTGGATTGTCATCTATAGTTTTTAAGATGGTAACATTGTCGCTTCACAGATCTCTCAATGAAAATTGCAACATTTTTACAAACAAAAATGAATAGTTTAATGAATTTTCTAAGCAGGCCAAGTTGGTGGGATCTTGACATAGTACTTGAGGTGACATCAGTCCAACTTTCCACGTAATAAAATATAAGCGTAGTTATGGTGAATTCAACAACTTCTTAAAACGATTTAATCTTAATTACGTTAATTTTAAGCCCACCCGATGTTTAGCCTTTTTAGACAATGTTTATACTAATGTTAGAGTCACACGAAGTCAAGTAACCATATTTTCGTTTTCGGATCATAAAGTCGCGGCATTTAATCATTTAAATAGGTCTGACGTAGAATGTAATGTAAATGTCAACTCGAAAATAGTTGTCACCAATCCCACAAGTTATGATAACATTTCTATTTAGATATTCTCTTTGTGCTCTTCCTTGGTATGACCTTATGCATAGACATCATTCTACTGAAGATGAAGTTAAAGCCAAAATGATTTTTGAAAGTTTCTTAAAACGTTTCAAAACTTGTAAACCCAAAAGGAACTGTAAAGTAATGAATGCAAGCATAAAAATAAAGTGAGAAGAAAAAAATAATTGTTGGTTTTCTTCTTATCTCTACAACATGAAAAATCAACTTATGTTATTCCTAAAAACGTATTTTTACTCTGGACTGAGACAACTGGCCTAGACTATATTAAGGGCAGGAATGAGCATAGAAAGGTAATTCAGGAGGCTAAGAAATCTAAAACTACTAGGATTATTGAGGGGTCAAACAATTAATGCAAAGCAGCTTGGAAGGTAATTAATACAGTAGTAAAAGATTCCAAGAGAAATAATCCCCAAATTTCTCCGAATATGTTAAATGGTTTCGTTATTAAGCTGTAAATGATATAAAAAGTTTAATAAAGAAGCCTAGTAATAGTTCACTAAAGTTGCTTACTCAAAATAGTGTTAAGCCTATACCAGTTCCAAACTATTTACTTTTTGTGAAGTCTCACCTGAAATGATCTTAAATGGTGTAAAGAATTTTAAATCAAACACTGTAGTTATGTATGACTTATATTGTAACCTAATTACGCAAGTAATTGATTGTATGGTTTATCCATTGACTTATTGCTTAATTAGATGTTTGTCAGAAGGTTTCTTTCCTGAGTAACTCCAACTCTCTCGAGTTATACCAGTTTTTAAATAAGATGGAATGGACTGTCCTGCTAGTTTTAGGCTAGGTCCACTACTCGGTAAAATATATGAATCTGTTATTTATTCTCAGCTGTCTACATTTCTTGAACAACAAAATATTCTAAATGATTCACAGTTTGGTTTCATAAAAACAATTGAACAATTAATACCATTGATTCCTTAGTGAACGTTATTTGTCAAGTGTGTGAGCAGAAAGGTTTTACTCAAGCCATTTTGAGTAACCTGAATAAGGTCTTTGACTGCATTGGTCATGCTTTGTATAAGAGACACTGGTCTAAAATTATTGAAGTCTTGTCTTGATAATTGTAGACAAATAGTTTGTGTGACTAATGAGATTTCTTGCATCACTGAAGTTAAGACTGAAGTATCACAAGGATCTATTCTTGGTTCTTTACTTTTCCTTGTTGTGATTAATGACCTACCACTTCATGTAGGAGCAGATATAGTTTTGTATGCAAATGTTACCCCTCTCCTTAATTCAAGCTTAGAAGTTAATATCCTAAAAACAATATCTGAAAATGCAACATATAAACATCTTCCTGATTCACAGCAAATGGGTTGTTGCTCAATGAAAATAAAACACACCAATTATACTTTCGTTTTAGAGGTATATTACCTATTGATTATTCTAATATTGTTAGAATTTTAAATGTCCAAATAGACTAAAGACTATCATTAGATCATCACATAAAATATATTAGTGGCAAGCTGCCTAGAGTAATTTATCTTTTAAGACAACTTAAGATCTGTTTGCGCGATAACTTTGTTAGATCAGCTTATTTTTATTTTTTTCAAAGTACAACATTATACTGTAAGAAAGTTTTTACCGTTCTAAAGCAGTGATAAACAAAGAGCAATACAGTGGACGGTACATACCTTTAGGTTTCAAAGTAAGGTCCATCAGCATCCAACACATTTTGTCAATGTTCCTGCAGCTGCACAATACCCTGGTGATAAAAGTCGGCTGTCTTCGTGACACAGAAGTCCGTGAGTGCATTCCGCAGGTCTTCCTCATTGGTGAAGGATCTCCCACGGAAATGGTTGTCAAAGGAATGAAACAGGTGGTGATCTGTTGGCACAAGGTCCGGTGAATATGGTACATGGCACTGTCTCCTAGCCAAGTTCCTGGAGTGTCTCCCTGATCCTCTTTGCCATATATAGCTTGGTATTATCGTGGAGGACTAGCACACCCTTGCGATTCACCAATGCCTGCTCCTTCTACCGCAATGTACGGTCCACTCTTTACAACTGGTGTCAGTAGACGTGAGCAGTGATGGTCTAACCAGGTGGAAGGAGCTCGTAATTCATCACTTGGTGACAAATCCACCATACAGAGAGCATAACCTTTCGTGGGTGTAGTGGTGCTCTTGAGGTGTGAGGAACAGGGTCACATGGTGACTAACAATGTCTGGTACGCTTGGGAGTGTCACAGAGGACCCACGTTTCGTAACAAGTGAGCAAGCGATCAAATATGGGTGTGGTCAGGTGCCGAATGAGCAAGGGCAAACAAGCTGTCACTCGTCCTTTCTTGTTGGCTGCCGACAATGTGTGGAGTACGCACTTGCTTAACCTATATGACTTCCCTATCCTATGCAGGTACAGTATGTTTCAGCGGGAACATGGAACCTTTCTGCAAGTTCATCACACGTTAGACCACTGTCCTCCTCGATGGCTGCTTCCATGGCCTCGTCATCCAACACATGTGGTCGTCCACTGAGAGGTTCATCAGAAAGGCTCACATCTCCCGAACGGAATTTTTGGAACCAATACCTGGCGGTGCGTTCGTTCATGGCATTCTCACCAACTACTTGGCATATGCGGCGACTTAATGCGGCAGATTAATGTTGTGTCGCTGATTTGACAGAATATGGAAGACGAGTGATAATCGAAGCAAGTCCTTCCAATATTTTTAATATCACACTATTGTATCAAGAGAACGTTAAGAATTTGTCAGTACTACGGAGTACTATCAAAAACAACAATGGACTGAAAGTGAACAAATACATGAAACTAAAGCCGGAAAAGTTTAGCGCATCAGAGATCTTACGTCGAAAATTCCACAACAGCAAATAGCACAATACTATGCGACCTTCGGAAAATTTCGCGATTATGCAAAGAAACAAGTAAACTACAATAACATAGTTTAACCAGATACTCCACAACATATGCCATTAAGGATTCTTCCAGCTTCACAAAACGAAGAATAATTACATCAGCGATATGAATAAATGTATTATCGATGAGAGACATTTATTTCCACACTTCCATTCCCCAGAGAAGATACAGATGAAGGAAAAGACTCAAATCAAGAAAAAACTTCTGGAAAAAGTGAAGACAGTGCCGACGAAGAAAATGTTATTTATCAGCATATAGTGCTAGTTATGGTAACATTACACTGTTCAATAAAAAGTTATGTTTTCAATGTTGAGATACACTGTTTTCTCCTTGCTTCTGGACTTCCACCGCGAAAATGTTCCAAAATAAGGCGAACTATTCTTTTTAATGTTCAGTCAGTATCGCTTTGTAATCTTCATCTGCGACAAAACTATATCATGTGTTTGGTCTAGACAAATATTATTCTTTATTATTAGTCTTTATTCTCAACCCAAGACATACTTTTCTGACTTACACTTCCGTTAGCCGCGGGTGGAAAATAGTTACAATAGTATATTGATTCAATTTTCAAACTCTGAAAAGAGGATGTAACTGATGATCATGTTCAGTTACGGTGCGGTATTATAAACAAACTTGAGTTGAAACATTGAATTGTTTAATATTGGTCATGAGACTTCAGGCAATAGGCCTATGAGTCACGATGCTGACCACGTCACAATAATGTTACTTTCTACTTCTATGCGGAATTTATATTAATTATATAAAATGGTCCCGATGGGTTGCAACTACAGTAATCAATTTTGGGAAGATTTGCCAGCTGGGAGGCCAGAAGAATGGATGAGCTCTCAATTTCTCTCGCGGCATTGTGGGAAAGTCTTCAACTAATAATTTCTATCCTTTGATCAGTTTTTACCAGAATGTCAATACCGCCCATAGTAAAAGCAAGTTGTGATTCTACGAACAATTAAGCATTAGCAGCTAGGTATTTCTTAAGGGAACCAATTTGAAATATTGATTTTTTTAGATTTTTTAAAATGGGTTAGTTACACTGAGCCACTGCACCAATCAAGACGATTCCAGGTGCCCTGAGCTATATTAGCCAAGAAGTTTTCGACGACACCTCTAACATTTCTGTACACCTTGTAGTTCCTGAGATTAAATGTCTGAACACGGACAGAATCAGCGGAATTATAAGGCCTTTTTTGGTATAGCTTCGCTCTAAAGGTGTGAGAAACCTGTAGCGTTTTGTCGAGTGTAAATTAGAAAGCAGCACTAAGCATAAACACTGACAGGCTTATGTCACACTACTAAGGGACCTAAAGCTTTATATTGTAATGTCCTTATTGTGACTTACAATAAGTAGCAGGACTTTGGAACAAGTCCCAATTTATCAAGGTATCCTTGCCAAACGAAAATACAACTGAAAATTTTGGAAACTTACGGCCTTTATATCAAAATAAACAGTGAGGGTGTAAGTTTAATGCCTATTGATTATTGTTTACGTACTTGGTGTATTGTTTCAATTAAACTGTTTTAATTTGAAATGTTCAAATTTGTATGTAAAAATTTTCGTATAAATCGTACTAAGTAATTAATAATAATAGTGATAACATGAAGACGATTAGTAGAATGTAAACAAAAACATAATAAGCAGTATTAATATTTTATCCACAAGAAAATGGAATTTATATATCTAGTGTAGTAAAAAGTAATCCATTATTTTGCCAATAGATGGCTTCAGTGATCTGTATCTCGCGTTGTATAA
>JAGDQP010072320.1:0-10526 GCA_022664845.1 Lepisma saccharinum | reverse complement strand
TATATATATATATATATATATAGGGTGGCCAGAAAGTCCCTTTACACGTGCAATTATTTCATTGTAACTTGAATAACACTTACAGTTATTTGTCCAAAGTGTTCGTCTGAACACCACCATTATCCCTGCACACTTTGACACGGCTCCATGTCATCCTACTCATCCGCTTTAGCAGCTGCAGTGTCACATGCTGGAAGATCAGTGTCCACGTACTGCCTCTTCCTGACGTATGATTTGATGATACGGCATTGTCTGGGTCGTAAGGTCCGGACTTCGAGGTGACCAAGGATAAGGGGCTGGTGAATTTGGAGACCGCCGAGGGAACAGTTCATTCAGGCATTCACGAACAGCAAGTGCGAAGTGGGCGGGAACTCCATCGTGTTGGTAAACACCAGTGTCGTTGATACCCAAATTCTGCAGCTGTGGAAGAAGCCATCATTCAACATCTCCAGGTAAGTAACCTGGGTCACGGAACCCTTAAAGAAGTACGGACCAAAGATGTGTTCTTCAATCATCCCCGCCCAAAGCATGACGTGCGGATTATTCTCAATTTCTTGGTAAAAATATGGGTTTTCCTTTCCCATATGAAGATGTTCCTATCCCGCGAACTCCGATAAATTGCACATTCATAAAAAAAAAGAGTGCACTTCCGAGCAGGAACGGTGGGGAAGGCCTCCAACAAGATAATGCATGCTTCCTGCCGGCGGTTTAAGTCACCGTCCGTTAGTTCATTGATGGCCATAGACCGGAATGCTTGCAGGCCCCAGTCCATTTTCATGTGAAGTTGCATTGTGCTCCTTTTCATTCCAAGTTCTGCAGCACGCTTTCTGGTCGACTTGGAGGGTGGCATACAAAACACTTCCCAGGCGAAAAGCTTTCTTCTTCCACGTGATCAAAGGCTGACAACTTGGTGGCTCCTTACCGAACAGTTCACGAAGCCTATCCAACACCTATGTCATATTTTCGTTGTTGTGCTTCCGTTCATCGACCCACACACTTTGTAATGGGTTTCGTGGATATGAGTTTATAAGACGTTGTGGTATACAATAAAATCTAAATTATTTTACTCCGGCGAGACTCTTGAGTCGGTAGATTCGTGGTAGTTCTGTTGATGCGTAGTGAAGATGACGTCATAGAAGTTCCAGCCAATCAAGATGCCTACTTGAATGGACCCAAGCTTTGCGGGTGAGGCTAAACTTGATATATATGAACCTTGCCCCGAGAAAATATAATTTCCTCAGGCGGGCTCCGTAAAGTCGCACAGCAAAAAAGGAGGTAGACTGAAATTAGTTTATTGAACTAACAGCTGATATAATTAGTATATTAGTTCTTTTCTACTTCTAAATACATCTACATACATTTTACATCGTCAGGTATTACATATGCCTTAGCCATCTCATATTATCGCTTTACATTATCAATGAGAATATTTATATTCGCATTCTAACATTTTGACGTGTTTAAGAAATAGTACCATAACTTCTTTGCAGACATATGTCCATTGACAAGGTAAAAGGTTAATTGTTTTAATCTACTTCAAACCACAATACAAAAAATCCCGCCATCTAACGTGCTCCAATTAAGATAGCGATGTTCATCTTGCAGCATCGTAACACTTCAATAAACAACATAGTCTCAGTGCTTACTCAGACACGGTACAACTTGTTAGCATCGATTATATGAATGCACAACTACGATTTGCGTACATTAGATTAGTTTATAAATAATTAGTTTACGTTAGTTTCTTGGTAATTAGATTAGTCTTTGTGTGGTTAGTTTGCGGTACAAAGCTAGTAGGTTTGTATATTCATTCGTACATATTACATATTTCAGCTTCGCTAACTGCAAAACATGGCTTCAGTTTAACTGTTGCATCCAGGGGTTTGGTCTACCCATATCAACTTGTTGCTAAGCGCTCCTCCAAAGTGAAGGCGCTGGTATCTGACATTGCTCTTCACCAAACACAGAAAGGCGAGACAGTGAGCTGGTCAACGCACAAATTTTATTCTCCTCCCTGGGCAGTCACGTGGTAGTTACGCGGCAAAAAGTTGCAATTCACGTGAGGAGCACTGTTGCCATATCAATGATCGGGATGGAAGGTTCAAATCTTAAATATCTTACCATCTTACACTGTTACACGCATTTAGTTCAGGTGTAAAGGGACTTTCAAGCCACATTGTAGATTTTCATTCGGTTCTAATCGCATGAAAGAAGAAAATGGAGGGGCTCAATTGTTTTATACACACAGGTTAATTCTCCAGATTACATGAGTTAACCAATACTGTAGACAATTTGGCTGATATGCGAACTTCCAAGATGGCTAACCCTTGTATATCCATTGCTTTACTTCATGAATGTCGTCATTATTCATGTTTATTCTTTTTAGGCTTCAGTAGCATGCTTATATAAATGAATTTAAGGCGTCCGTTAGTCAGTTTCTTGACAACTTTCAACTCAGGAACTACTAGGACTACGAAGGTGGTTGACATATGGTTCGAAAAGTCTCGGCACGATGAGTTCTATGCTGCTTAGATCATCTCGATAGGTTCGTCGACAACTTATACCTCAGCAACTATTACAGTTACGAGGGTGGTTGAGGTGTAGTTCGTAAGGTTTAAGAGAAACGTTTACAACGACACATATCATTCAAAGTGAACGCTCGAAGCATGTTATACAAAATGAATAAAAATTCGCTCTCATGCAGACTAGTCATGTTATTCCTTGATAAATTCTGAGGCATAAACTTTCTTTCCAAAATTTTCCTACGATACGCAGTTTTCGAGTAATTGAGACGAAGTATAGTTAATGTGACTGTCCTGTAAAATGTATATGTTTAACATTGAGAAAACCAGTTGCGAAGCTCCCGGTAGTGTGACAGTAGATGAGGCTATAGACTACTGTCCTACAAAATCTCAGACATAGGTCTGTTAATTTATAATTACATATGAAGGAATTTGTAGACTGAAAAAGACTGTTTTCTTACCATCCTATATTGAACTAAGGTCTGAAAATTGGTAGACAGGAAGCCTACAGTCTCCCATTTACGTAGTCGGAGAATTCTCGCTGATATACCATTAGTTGTTATACGCTTTACCTTGTTGTCAGTCAACACAATTTTCCCTTTAATTAACTGACACCAAAACATCCAGATGTTAAAAATTCAGATCGTAACCAAGCTTTGTGTATCGATAGAGTATATAAGAAAATCCTCCCTTCAGTAGCAAAAGTGTAAATGATAATTATGAGATATATCTGACGTGCGGAGAGTAGTAGAAGCATTACTATAAACGTTACTTCCAGCAGCTCTGGTGGAACAAAAGATAGAGCGTTAGCTTACGGTAGGAAAGGGCCGGGGTTTAAGTCCTGCTCGCGAGGTATTTTTACTTTTTTACTTTTCTGTTGCATTTGTGCAAATGCTATATAGTACAATATCCTTTGAATGTTATTGTTTTATAGCTTTTCTTATTTGTATTTTGCTTTTTGTACCATTTATTTAAAATCTACTAATTTACCTAGAACAAATGTGTCCGCATAAATAACAGAAACAATATGAAAATAATAATAAAAAACGGTTACATTGCAATTACCGAAATAATATTAATAATTCCTCATGTATAATGCAGCCGTATATTTATTCTTATTTTCATAATGTTTCTGTTCTTCATGTGAACACACAATAATTTCCAGTTAATTTCGCAGATTTTAAATAAAAAATATAAAAAGCCATAAAGAAATACCATTTATTTTACCTGTCGAAAGTATATTGTAGAATATAACAATTGCAGAGGTGCTACGGGAAAAGCAAAAAAGAAATTCAGGTCGCGATTGGACTCGAACCCTGGACGTCTCGCACTGTAAGTTAACGCTCAGATGGGGATTCAATTAGTAACAACGGCGGAAGTCGTCATCGTAAGACACGTCACTTGGGTTCTTATGTAGCACGTGCACTGTAAATACAACGGCGAAACCACTGATATATTCTTTCAAAATATATTTTTGTATGTTCATATTTATTATTAATAATTGCTTGGGAGGCTACTGAAAGCTAGGATGTATATAAATAAATCAGGGCTGGATTCACACCGAGAGAAGCGAATCGTGGAAGGGGACACGGTGCGTCGGAAGTAAGCTGAGCGGTGTCAGCCGAGGGGGGCGCAGCCTCCGGCTAGCTGTGGGCGTTCCTAGAAAGTGCTGTTAACATTCTATTCCACATGTAAATTTTGTATTTGGTAGAAGCGTCTTTACAAATAAAATTCATTTTATCTTATCTCCAATAACTGTGCTCAACTGATGACGACTTTCGCCATTTTTACTACTTTAATCTAACGCTCTATCTGTTGCTCCATCAGTGCTACTTAAACGAATATTTACAGTAATGCTTCTACTTTCTGTAGGTCAGATTTCGCTCATTAATTTTCATTTTCTCCTTTCCTACTGAACGGTAGGTTCTAGAAAATATATTGTAGGATTTTTATTAGATAACTTACTAATCGATACACTAAGTTTGGTTACGATCTGAATTTTCGGCATCTGGATGTTTGGGTGTGAGTTTCATAAGAACATTTTGCAGAGACTAATTTTGTTTAGAATTAGCCCAAGAATAGCATAGTATTCTCAGTGGGTGCGAATTTCCATGCAACTTGTACTGAGATAGAGGGTATGGATATTTGAGGTAATTTAACAAGAAAAGTTCAATATTAGTCCAATATTTATACATTTCATATTTGAATGGTAAGGGGAAAAACAAGGGATGTGACAAAAAAGCATTTCCGAGAAAAACCTAGTTTAATGTTGAAAACCTCATAAGACACAATGGTTCGCCAATCTTTTGCCGCTTTTTCCATGGACAGTTCTACGTTTCAGCACGAAAGGAATATTCCGTTTAATAGTAGGACGTTTCACCAACAGAAAATGCACAGATCCCGAAAAAGCCCGAAAATGTGCATTCCTTGTTTGCCCTCCCCCCTTACTCTTCATTTGTACTCCAAAGGAATTTCAGTTTGATTTTGAGGAGAAAAGTCAAAATTTCAATGTCAGGCAAACTAAAAGGGATGTATGATGAAATAGCATCCCATTTTCCTTTAAGTTAAAATCCCTGTACTCTAAACGTTATGAATATAATTCTAAATTCGAAAACATTTGCATATGAAATATAAGATGATGGCTGGCATTCTGAAATCAGCAACCCCAAAACGCCTATTCTGTTATTTCATGGTTCCATATGGCGCTGAATTCGATTCAGGAATAGGAAAAAAGGCGATTTTAAAACTCTAGAATAGTACCATATTGAAATCGTAGATGGCGGCAGCCTTAAACGTATTTATTCAACAAAAATATTCACAGGCATTACTGACTACGATTAAATCTCGTTTGCTAGGCGTTGATACCTTTCTGAAATTCAGGTTGATTGAATACAAGTTTTTGAAAACTCAAAAGTATCCATCACTATCTCCACTTCATTGTATCCTCCTACTTTTGATTTATTCTTAAGATCTAGAAGCCCATATTTTACACCAATGAATTACTCACCAGCAAAACTCTACAATGTTGTCGAAATCTTTCTTTTAAAATTAGATTTCTCTACAAACTAAAGTGCATATCACGAATCTGAAATAGTTTTTGCTAAAAGAAATATTGCACATCGTGATAGTAAATATTTAAATTTCTCACAAAAAAATATACATTGCAATGCCAAATGAATTGAGACGCCCACCCAGGTCCTCCTGTTGCCTTGATAACTGTGCTGTTTGCCTCGGCAGTTCGCTTGATTTTTGTCAGGTGTTCAAACTATGTCTACTGAATGGCAAGTAACATAGACAGTAGTGCATCTTAATGGCGAATAGACTATTGGACTCCACATATTCTCAGAAACGTTGTAATGTCACACAGGCTGCTCCAGCGAAAGTAGGTAGACTCATCAGCAAACTAGGGGCCCGCGGCACCCTGTTGCAATAAAGGAAGCTTACCCAAACTCAACGTGGCCAAACCTACCCTGGAGACAAGCCGACATTACGCCACAGGAGAGGGCACAAAACAAAAGAAAAAACACTATCGGACCTAAAGGGAGGGAGGGTACTACCCATCAGCACCCTGCTTCAGCCACATCGAAGACAGAACATACACTAGTCTAGTACACAAGGCATGCATGTAAGAAGCCCGAAAGAAGTGCCCAAATGCAAAAAGTTGGCAAAAACAGAAAGCTAAAATAAGAAGAAAAGCATCCTCAAAGAAGGAGGGACGCAGGGGAGAATATCCCGCAGGAAAACAGAACACAAAAGCTATTTTAGTGACCTAACGCAACTAGGCCCCTAAAATAGTACAATGCTCAACACAGCCGCGCACTAGTTAATATATAACACGAAAATGTGGATGCACAGAACTAATTTGACTAGTCTAAAAAATGCTAAAGCGTTGGAACAAATAACAAATTTTAACTTCATCTGCAATTACTTTCTCACATATAAATAAATTAACACTTCGCGGACTGAAATGTTGAAAGGTAAAGAAGCTTTCCAGTAATACCACAGTGACGGTAATCTATCTACATCATAATGAAAGCCCTGACACAAGAAATATCTGGTAATTTTCTTATTTATTTTCACTTAAAATGACAATCGCAAGGCAATTGCTGAATGTTCTTGAAAAAAGGCTTCCTAAGAGAATCTCTTGAACATCAAAATGAGAATTCAAGATGCTGTCAATTTCACATAACAAAAGGGTAAATTAATTATATGCAGAAAAGCTCTGTCCAAGAACAGAGAATATATTTCATATACTTATTTTTTCAAAAGAAATAAGTTACTTTTATATTCCAAAATGTGGTAGACATTCTATACTTCAGCCCAATTAAGTCAAAATTTCCACAATTACTGAAGAATAACATTTCTTTCAACGAAAAGATTTTTATTTACAATGTAGCTACTGGGTAACAATTTAGTTTGATATTTTCAAAACGTTGCTAAAACATTTCGTATGTAATTTTATTATTGAACTTAATTCAGCGTAACCTTCAATACTGATAATACAAACATGGTCTACTAGGGTTGGATTAGTATTTACAATACCTGCTGTTTGCCTGTGCTGTTTACAATACAAACATGGTCTACTAGGGTTGGATTAGGATTTACAATACGAGTTTACATGAGCGAACTGACTTACGGTTTGCATACGTAACGAAGAAGCTTTAAACTTTTGCAAAATACCAAAATACAACATAGGGAAAACGTTGAATCTTACGGTTAACAAAAACGGACATGTTGTAGAGATTTCGTGCAATTTTATATATACCAGTTTTCGGAAGAGCAAACAAAAATGCTGAAGGGGAAAATAACATGTATTCTGAAAGGTAGCAATAACTATACTGCAAGGTAACATATTCAACGTATTTGAGCCAAATTTTAATGTGCTGAATGTTAGTTATCTGAACGTAGGTGAAACAGACTTGGGTTTCTGGGAGAGAAAGAGGAATTTCAAAAAATTAAACATACATACCAGAATTTAGATAACAGACCCCAATGCCTATCAAATTAAGCAGACGTTCTTACGGTGCACATCAATTCACAGAAAAAGCACACCAATATGAAGAAAACACTGAATTATTTGCACACACACAGAAAAGGGGTTATATAAATAATATATAACCACACTGAAAGTATATTTTTATTTATGTCAGAAAAACTAAGAAAAAACACTGAACGCCACATTTACCACAACAAATCACCACACACACTGATGAACACCACTTCATACAAACAAACTTCCATAAGGATGCTTTGTCTCGTCCACTCCAGGTCAAGGCCAATATGGAGGGTGTAAGACGCCAAACTGGAGCATTCGATTCACAGCATCTTTTATAAAAGATATAGAGAAACAGCTCCCAAAAGTTGTAGTTATTTACTAGTCGATGCTGCTCTATATATTAATAAACTTTCCGGACATTGGCCGCCTTATCATATTGCTTTTATATAACTTAAGGAGGCAGCGTAAATTTTGCGTAGCCTTTCCTACTCCACGACCATGTTTTAACTACTAACTGGCCTCAACCAATCAGAGAAGAGAATCAAATCAGACAACCCGAAGCGAAAGGGGGTGTGGCTTAATTTCACCACCAAAATTTCAACGAATAAGACCAATCGGATCTTTTTGTTTGTTTTTAAAGATTTTGAACGAAAGAAAAACTTGAAGAAAATAATGAAATAAAATATGCGAAGAAATATTCAGTAATAAAACGAAGAAACAATAAAGATAAAAATCCCGCCAAACAAGAACGAAAGGGATGTTCTAAATGGCTAATCTTCATTGTCATATGGACAAATAAAACTCTTTGAAGAAAACTGAAGACGAAAAATATCGCTGACAAAGCACGAACAAAAAAGAAAAAGAAGGCACCCGAAACAGGTGAGAGGGTAAGATATGTTGCGACCAAGCGGAAATGGGTCGCTACAACCTCCTAATGGATTAAAGTCCACACAATTTACAAGTGCTCTTAAATTAATTATAATTACGCTTTTGCGTTGTGCATCTGCACCCAGAACTTTCTGTTTTCGTAAAAGAGGCAGAAAAAGACTTTTTGCGGTGATTGCAGGAATTTTTCTTTATTTCTCGCAGTAACCGATACCAGTGGCGGCTCGTGGTCAAACTCGTAAGTGAAGTGCATCCAAATAACAAATTTACCCATTCTCTATTCATCCCGAATTTTCTGGACTGACTGGTTTACCCGTAATGCCGCTTACCATATTAAATGTTGATGAATATTTGTAGAGAAATTAACTGCTAAAAGTTGGGAGGCACTATAAATATGTAAATATAGTTGAAGATATGACAAATTTAGCCGACGACTGAGCGTGGGAACAACAAACATGCGCATGTTAGTATACGCCCAAGAAAAATGTAGTACTTTGCTAAATTTCATTCACAAGAAGTCATTCGGCAGTGGAAAAGCTAATAATTATGTAGAAGAATTTTCCACTTGTAGAACAGAGAATAAAGTACTAGACTAGCATAGTGTAGTTATACTGTATATTTATTGTTTATTTGTATAAAGCTCATTAACTGAGAAGAGAGTACTAAATAACTTCCTAATTAAAATGTCCAAATCGAACATTCCACCCTTTAAGTGTGAAGCAGGAAGAACGGAATAAACCAAAACACCAGTTGCATGAACTGTCGCAGCGTAGGGATTTAAACTGAGACTTTGTCCTCCTTTTCAGAATACTATACTCATCGACGTAGCGTTGTATTATTAATTTGTGGTTTGATACGCACATTTCCAATGCCAATATTAGACGGATTCAAATGAATGTACAGTGCATTAGTGACGGGGACCGAACAGCCATAACTCAGTTGATAGAGCGTCGGTTTAGCAATCGAAAGGTCTTGGGATTGTTCCCAGCGACCGCCATTCTGATTGATGTTTTTCGTAAGCCACACTAAGCAAATGCCGGGATGGTAGTCTACTTCCAAACTTGGGATGGTAGCTACTGAACGAAAGTTGCCTAAATGTCATGCAAAGACAAAATCAGTGATGAAAATGATATCCCGTGGAAATGCAAATGGAAAGAATAACTAGGCATATATTCTAGGTCTTGTAAATACGGAAAAGTGATAGCTTTCTCAACCCAAAAATTATTTGCATAAAGACACACCCAGCATTGAAGGACCTTTATATATGCTGAGTGCTAAAAGTTTAATATTACTATTAGAGGAAGGCAATGGATAGAGAGGAAAAAAAAAAGAATGAAATTAGATGATGGCCTGTTTAAAATATTCTTCGTGACATTTTCAGTTCTCAGGCTCCTCTAAATTCAACATATTTTCTGCTTCAAAATGTATTATTCGAACAATACATACACAGTGATTTTTCAGATGCAGTGCACAATTTTAGAGTAATGTTTGAAGTTTAGTTTAATTTACATTTAAATTACTGGCATCTAAGGTCTAAGCTCGTCATACGTCTGAAGAATGGCGACCCTTGGCGAACATTTTATTACACCTGAAACGAGAGCCGAGCTGGTGTTCTTTAGTTGCCATCCCATTAGGAAACACCTGCTTTCGAACCCACCAATAGGCCATCTTGGCTGATGTTTTTCCAGTTTTCGCGCTCTCGCATCAGCTTGATGCTGTGACAGTTCCTTCCTTCCTTCTACTTTCCCCATCCTGGCCTAATGTAAACAAAACATGACTAAAGACTATAAATAAAATTCAATTCAAATACACTCGTAACGAGATTGATACTGACTTTCAGGTGATGCTTTTGAAATCTTTAAACGAATAAAAAATTCCATGCCTCTAGAATATTTATTCTTGCTAATAAACGTTCAAGACAATTAGAGCGTGACCTGTTCAATTAAATTAATTGGATTTTTCCTTAAGATACAGAGACTATTAGGCCTATGTGTCAAAATTACACAAAATTACTCTGCTGCTGAAATCAGGAACTCACAAAACAATATTTATTAAGAGAAGTTATAAATGAGCTTAAAAACTTATAAAGACATTCTAATATATATATATATATATATATATAT
>JAGDQP010072319.1:0-10526 GCA_022664845.1 Lepisma saccharinum | reverse complement strand
TATGAGGTATATGGCAGAGCTACCTAGCGGATGGATTCAAAATCACGTGTTCTGAACAAAAATCCATCAGTTTTAGCGCAGCCAGAAATGAGGAAGCGTGAGAAGTCTTATTATGAAGTCTATGATACTATGTTATGTACGTATAGGGTCTATCACAGCAATACAAGCGTTTTCGTGGCACTGACTTTCATTTGTATGTTGTGCAGCGTGTGTTACAAAACAGGTGTTAGATGTGTTAAAAATCCTGATGTAATATGCAGCAAGGGTAAGATAGCAAATGAGTTAGCTACGAAACTTCGTTAAACTCTAACATTCGGTTTGAAACTTTCTTTGCTGTAAAGCATGAAGTAACTGCTCACATCACGAAGTGAACTGACAAACTTGTTTTTTTTTTTTTTTTTTTTTGTGGTGTTAGAAAGAGTTTGAATATTAGAGTATTATTAAGGGGCTTACCCCCACTTTTATATATTGTAGTATCAGAAATTGTAGAACATAGTGTCCTAGTACTTACAGCACACTTTCTAATATGATGTTATGGATTTTGAGATGTTAGCAATCATTGAGTGTGTTTGCAAATAAGGTTTCGAGAAAGATATACGGGCCGAAACAGGGCGAGATGACTGGAGAGTGGAGGAGACTGCATAATGAAGAACTCCGCGGACTCTACGATTCACCAGATGAAATCGCGACGACTAAGATGGGCAGGCCATGTAGCTCGGATGGGGGAAAAACGAAGATTATATTCTATCCTTGTTGGAACGCCGGAAGGAAGGAGACCATTGGGAAGACCGAGATGTCGTTGGGAGGACAATATTAGAAGAAATCTTCGAGAAGTAGGTGTTCGTGATGAAAACTAGCTTGATATTGCCCATGATAGAATCCAGTGGCGAACGTTTGTTACTGCGGCGATGAACTTGCGAGTTCCATAAGCCATAGAGCTAGTTAGTTAGTTAGCAATTATTCTGTAACGCGTTGTCAAAGATTATGACGTCATTATTTAATTGAAGGTTGAGTACTCATCAACAGGCAATATCTCGAGTCGCTGACCGTTGTATTTCATTACTAATTGGTAATTACTAGGAAACTATGTTTTATAATTTTTTTATATTATTCTGAGATTTTGAAATATTAAGAAAAAAACGTTTTAAAAAGTGGGGCGGGCGCAAGGAGGGTGTACTTCTGTTGCTAACTCACTTGCTATCATAGCCATGTCACATATTACATCAAGATTTAAACACACTTACTTGAAACACGTTACCCAACACATGACATGAAAGTTAGTGTCACCATACGTTTGTATTCGAACAGAGCGACCATAGCTCAGTTAGTACAGCGTTGGCTTAACAAACAGAAGATCCTGGGAACACTCCCAGCAGCCGCCGATCTTGATCGAGGAAAAATCTGGGAAACACCTCTGTAATGGTACCTTGAAAACTAGATCCTAGCTGATT
Organism: Lepisma saccharinum; assembly: GCA_022664845.1. NCBI lineage: Eukaryota > Metazoa > Arthropoda > Insecta > Zygentoma > Lepismatidae > Lepisma > Lepisma saccharinum. The sequence continues at coordinate 9,075 of JAGDQP010072319.1, read as the reverse complement.
GACTTCCTTCCACACCTTATCTCGGCCTGAGCCAATGTTGCCCAAAGACCATCGACAAATTCAAATTTAAATTCATGCTTTCATTGGAGCTTTGACGAGGTGCAATTTTCAATGGGGTTACATATCCTTCAGGCGTTTTCTGGAAGTGTGAAGTTGCCAAAAGACTAAGACATTTCCACTGAAATTACCGTAAATGTCTCGATCCCTCTACGATCTACATCATTTTGACCTATGGGCATGTGGTTACGCTCGCTGCCTTGTTATCAAACGGTTCCGGGTTCGATTCCCGATGGGGACACTGTTCAGAGGCCAGAACGTTATCTTCATCCGATGGAAGGCAATGGCAAACCACTATCGGTTCATCTTGTTTATGGATCTTCAGGTCATAACCCGCCTTCGAGCAAAACACCCATCGTCATCATCAATCTCTCTTAGATACTGATAGGACGTTATCTGCATGTGATGGAAGGCAATAGCAAAGCGTCATCGGTTCACCCTTATCACAGACATTCGAATCATAAATTTGTCTGCGGACAGAACAGCAATCATAATAGGTTATGTTTTCTCGAAGTACAAGCACGTGGCTTAAACAACGCCTTTTAATTTATGTCTGCATGTGCATTTTACATACTTAAGATGACATTTATTTAAAGTTATGTTCGCATAGGGTTTCTTCACAGAATAGAAAAACACATTTTCCTCAAATTTATTGCTTTAAACAGGACGTAATAAAAAACTAAGACTTACTTCTTGGATGGCTGCATTGTGTTCACCAATTAAACCCCAAACCAGATACAGTCCAGAAGAATGTAACCTACATTTTAAGAAACAAGAGAGGTGGTGTCTCATTCACTCAGAGGTAATTGCGGCGCCCGAAAATGACTTTAGAAAAAGAAGGCCTGGGCGTTATATTTGTCTTCCGGAAACATAGGTAGGCGTTTTTTTTTTAACTTCTTTTCTTTATGTTTGCTTATACAAAATGCGGAAAGCAGCTCCGCGAATTTTAATCTTTCACCACGTGTGCCGCACGTGTTGATGGGATTTCCACACGTTTGCAGACGCAGTTTTAAAATAATCGTTGCCAACTCGCGTGAAATTCTTATGACTTGCTATGACGTTCACGACGCCATATGTGGGAGTATACAATACGGTAGGAAAGTCGAATACGTACTTTTGCAAAAAAAAAAAAAAAAAAGTTTTAGCGATACACTGTAAAAAAATTTCTGAAATATTTTTGAAGAAATCTAGGCAACCATAGGTGCCTGGACATTTCCAGTAAATTGGGTGATAAAAACCAGCAATTCATTCCATTTTTGAGACTGGGAGCAGGGATTCCGCCAGAATTCTCAGTTTAAGGAAGTGTATGTGGAGAGTTTTGTACAGTTTCTATTGATTTTTGAAAGTTGGGGCTGATCTCGGGGATTTAGGGGGTGACACCCCCACAGGAAAGGTCTGGCGGAATCACTGACTGGAGCAAGAGAAAGAAAGAGAAGCCTGAAGCAAGATTTGAACACGGATTGGTCAGTTAGAAGTCGAGCGTCTTACAGACTGGACTAAACTACCAAACATAAGAAACACTAGATCCAAACAGTATATACGGTTAATACGTTGCCCGAATAGCCAAAATTACAAACTAAGTTACTTCCACGACTTACAACGTGTTTTTATTTGCCAATTAGGGATCGGAATGCACAATCATTGAGAATAGGGTAGCCCGGGGCTATTTGAGTCAAGGGGCTATTTGGGTCAAACTTAAGAAAAAATGCCACTGCGCATTTAATATGCGCACCAGTACGCTGAACCTGCCTTCAGTTGTGAGTTCGTTGGCAAAGGGAAGGGTGTGTGTGTCTTTGATCTGCTGCTTTCTTATCAGTTGATGTGAATTTGCGACTATTCTGAGCAAGGTGAGTTGCAATACTTCATATTTTGCTCTGATATAAAATAGTGGCTGTATGATATAAGGTGCTGAACTTATGCATATATTTGTAAAATTATTACCGTACGCGTAAAACAGAACGTCCGCATGTTATAAACGCCACTTTTGGTGCTCTCCTCTGTCTAGTGTGGAAGTAGTACGTACCTACGTAAGCATGTGCGAAACGGGGCTATTTGAGTCAGGTGTAAACTTATGTGAATTTATTTAATTTATGGATTTTAATTTTGTATTTATGATTTAGATGCATGTATGTTAAACAAAACATTTGATTTTCTTTTTAGATGGTACGGACATACAAATCAAAACATAAATACAAGTGAAATAATGAAGACATGGAGAAGGCCATCCAAAGTGTAACAAAAGATGATTTGAGTTTACGTGGAGCTTCACAGCTCTGCAATGTAAATTTGAAACTTTGCGAAGGAAAGTGCAGGTCGAAAGGTTGAGACTAACCTTAGGTGATGATGATGAAGTAGTTCAAAGTGCAAAACAGAAAGCCATAGGACACTCCACAGTAGTGACAGAAGGACAGGAGGAAGAGTTCGTGTTGCGAATTTTGACTCTCGCGGGAAAAAGACGAGGCTGTACCCCTGAAACGATTCGTAAAGCTGTGCATCGATATTTAATAATAAATCAAATTCCGCATCCTTGGAAACACAAAGGATTAGCTGGCGAAGATTGTTTTTCAAGTTTCATGAAAAGACATCCGAACTTATCATTACGAAAGTCTGAGGGAATGAGGAAATTAATTTCCTCGTGCTGAGGAAATTAATAAGAAAGTTTTGAGTGATTTTTTAACTATTGAAATCTGTTACTTCGACGATTAGTGTCAACACAAAACCACAGCGTACATACAACGTGGATGAAACAGGATTTTCTCTTAACAACAACCCAAACAAGGTCATTGCCAAGAAGGGGAAAAAGAAGTAGTTGCTCTCACTAACGTCGAAAGAGGCGAGAATGTTACTGTGATAGTCCCTTGCAACGCAGTTGGACAATACATCCCACCATTTGTTATTTTTAAAGGTCAGCGTATGAGAGAAGAATTCGTCAACAATCTACCACCGGTTTGTCATGTTTCCTTATCAGATAGTGGTTACATCAATGAAGAGTTGAGGTTAAATGTTTATTAATGTTGTGTTTCTCATAAATTATATAGAAAAGGGTATAATTTAAAAATATACATGAACGCTAAGTTGATTAATGTAAACAATGTTGATACAGCGAAAGACCCAAATAGCCCCGTGATTATTACTAGTCTCGAATTCTGCCATTTTTATTTAAAATTCGTTTTCAGAATTTCCATGACTTAACAGGTTCTTTATTCTTTAATATGTTGTACTATAATAATGTACGTAGATTATGGCATAATTATTTCAACTCTAAAGTACGTCGGGTTTTGGAAATTTTGACATTTCTCTTACTATACTCAAATAGCCCCGGTCTACCCTATGTTCCATTTCTACGAAAGTAAGCGATTAATGAAGAGGCGGAGCGACATTAGACATGTTGTTACGATAAGAAAGCCTTTAACCCTTCTGCGCATGTGCACAAATCACACTAGAACTGAAAAATGAGACCTTCCAAAAAGATAAAAGAAATTACTCGGTGGTTTTGGGAGGATTACTGTCGATAATTGCAAATACTGGTAACGAAAATGATTTAATTGAATTGATTTTATTTGTCCTTTTTGGCATCTTTGGCTTAGGCTGGGATGAGGTAGGTATAGGTTGCGAAAGATCACCCAGAGCCTTATACTTAAGGCACCATCTCGGCATTCACCTGGTGATCTGGTGATACTGAGATGAAATCCTGGAAAATCTGTCAGGATGGTCGGGCACGGAATGAAAAAAAAAAGAGTTAAGAAATAATCTTTTGCTCAGCTCCCAGCAAGCCAGAAGACGTCGGCCCGACGTCGGCATTTGGTCGACGAAGATGGGCCGACGAGCGAGCCGATATCGGCGGACGGGTTTGCGGTGGTTTTACGTCTCTATGCCGACACTGACGGTGGCCCGGAAGATGACCCGACGGCGGCCAGGAAAACGACCCGACGACCAAATGCCATTTATGGATCGCGTCGACCATTCCTCGGTGTTGGCCGGGCCGCCGTCGGAGTCGACATTTGGCTTGCTGGGGGCTATTCATAATCTGTAAAAACAACCTAGGACAGATACTCTGCCTCAATAATAATAATAATACAATCGTCATCACCAAAAATCGTAAAAATAAAATAAACACATTGCATAGAAATTTTGAATTTTATTAAGGCCTTTAGGCAACTTTGGCTCAAGCCGTATGAATAATGATGGGGAATTGGTGGAATGAAGAAAATGGGAGAACCCCGAGAAAATCCACGCACATGGTGTTTGTCTACCACAAAGCCAACATAGCATGAGCTGGAATTGAACCAAGTACCCTCAAGCACCAGAGTGAGCACTCTGTTACTGAGCCACCGCGGCTCCAAAATCCTGTTCAAGAGCGAGATACAACGAGGAACTAAATATTCAGTTTAAACAGTGACTTATTCACATCCTTCTAATAGCCATCCAACTTCAGCTCATCACTTGGCTAATTGCAAAATTTATATTCGCGGATAGAATGTCACAGAGCACGACATAAATCAGATAAGCCCTTGCCTTCAATTCAGCTTACACTCCCCTGATTTTAAAGTTCTGGATAACTCACAGACTGCAAATATTATGACAAGATATTTCATGGGTATAGCTAGTAAGAACTTGAGTATTTGTTTGAAATAATTGATTACCTTAAAAAAGTGTTAGACGATACACACTAAATGTGAAATATTTTATGAGCTTTAAGCATTTTGTTTTAGGCTGGGGAAGTAGCGTAACTAACTGACTCTGCCCCCCCCTCCCAGCAACTTTCAGTTGGTACGCTCTTTGTTATTACAAAGTCACTACATACGCGCCTCCAGCACCTCGGGGATTGCGGGGGCCAGTTTTTACACCTCTGGGCTGAGGTTTACCAGTCCATAAGAGAGGACCCCAGAAGTCAAGGAGTCTAAGTGCATTTTCGAATTTAAAAAAAAAATGTTGGGGTAATCTTTCATATATAACCCGAAATATATGTGACACAAAAATGTCATATTTTTTCAAATGGACACATTAGGGTCCAAGGTTTATTTGTAGAAAATATGAAAAATTTGTGTCGCATATATTTCGGGTTCTATATAAAAGATTACGTCCATTGTTTTTAAAAATTCGAAAATGCACTTAGAACTCCTTGACTTCTAGGGTTCATATTTATAATTTTCTTATACAACATAAAACTCAACTTATTCACTTCAAAGTTCAAAACACTACTTCAGTTCATGGTTCAATGGACATTTCCTACACATTACCATCTCCCTACATCTTCCGACTTATATATATAGTAGTAGTATTATTATTAGTTTCGACCTGTCAAGTTTCCTAAAGCTTAATTCACATGCACGTGTACGATAACTCGCGTTATACTTAGGATGAGCTCTTCCAATTAGAACCCACTTCTTTTATCACGTCACGCCAAGCAAACATTCTGATACAACGATATCATCCACTTGAAAACACATGGGGATGGCTTGTAAACATGCACCTCCCTCTTGTCTCTTCGGCTGAAATAACTTCCTTGTGGCCTGAGCTAATGGCTAAAGACCATATACAGGGTATTCCGCACTATTATTTCGGGTACAATCTGCAGGTAATCCAGTTTTACTTTAGATGTCTTGAATGTCTAAACCAGATATCTATTTTACGTATATTATACATATTTATGCGATATGAGTAATAGGCCCTTTTAAGGGCCATTGAGGTGGAAATTATATATTATTAAATAACTAGCTAACCAGAATAACATTTCTAAATTAAGTTAATGGAACCAAAATCTATGTTACTAGCTATACAATTACAGAAGAAACATTCCAAAGTTTCGACTAAGTAATTATTATATTCTTGTATTTCAAATTACTTTATAACCCAGAGTAAAAGTACTTGTGTTTCATTTAAATTGTAATTACCTTTCTTCTCAAGCTAATGCTTTCATTAAGTAAGTTTTTAACAATCGTACGAAATAAAATGCGGAAGACGATAAGTATAGATCAAAGGAAGACAGGTCAACAAACAGGTCTTCTATTGGCACTTGTAACCATTTTAAGCATTCTTCTGCTCAGTGTTGGCATCTTTACCCAATAGAAAGACAAGACAAGACTCATTCGACATTCTACGGAAATATAGTACCATAAATCCCTAGGAAATTCAGTTCTTCTGTATGTCGTGACGATTACTAAAAGAATTTTTCGTTCATCACCGACAGGGTTTCGTCTTTTCTTGAAAGCAATCAAGTTTGAGAATTGATTGTGCATGCGCTGGCAACCCTGATGTATCCGTGTTGCAGAATGGTGGAGTGGAAAGGCCTTTGCTGTTGGCGCGTAGCCATCGCAAGGAGCTAACCAATTCGACGTCGCCGTCGTCGTCGTTTTCTTCTTTTTTACTCCTTCCCCCCTTCCCTCCTCCACTCTTTTGGACAAAAACATTGCTGCATCGAACCATATGTAGACACGAGTTGATTGTGCTATTAATATCCCACGCCTGATTTCCAATGTATGTCCGTCCAGAAGACCCCGAAATGTGGTCAACCCCAGAGCAAGAATTCCAATCCAACAGATGTAGTCTATTCACTCGATCACATTTCCGTAAACTCCCATCAAAGAAGATCAATCAAACAAAGTTCTACTCGCTTCCTGCTCTGTTTCTTGTGCAGGCCAATGCGTTTCACCAGTAAAGGACCATAAAAGTTTACCGACCACAAAATGCGTAACGCAGAGACGTAGCAAGATGGTTTTGATTGAGGTGGCTGCCAATTTTTAAAAAACAATCTATAAAGCTTAAAGAAATAAAAGATGTATTGTGTGATCAAGATTATCTTCTCCAAACGATTGGGAGAACAAAACAATCTCTTCAAAACTACTGAAACAAGACAATCTCCTCAAAAATACCGAGGAAAAACAGACTTCTCGGAATTACTAAAAGAGCAAAACACTGCCCTCAAAACTACGGAGACAACAAAACAATCTCCTCAAAAATATTAAGGGAACAATTCAATGTCCTCAAAACTACTGAGGCAACAAAACAATCTCCTCAAAACTAGTAAGGGAGCACAACAAATGATGTGATCAAAACTACTGCAGCAACAAAATAATCTCTTCGAGACTAATTTCCTCAAAAGTTCTGATGCAACAAAACGATCTTACCAAAAACTACTACGGAAGCAAAACAATATCCTCAAAATTACTTGAGCAGGCATTGAAATGAGCCAAAACACATTTGAAAAATTAGGAAAATAAGCCGGTACTTATTCGAAGGTTAGGATAAAATAAACTAAAGTGTATGGATTGTAATAGCACTATGGTTTACGGCCATACCGATACGATCAAAAGTTAGGAAATGTTATATAAATAGTAACATCTCGTTATTTTATACTCTACTACATTCAATTGTTTATTGCTCTTTTATATAATTTTATCTTTCATTAATTTTATAATCTTATAGTAAATATATGTGCTATTGTTTTCAAATTATGTGCTAGGTGTATTAAAAAATAGATCTCATAATTCCTGCATATATATAAAGGAACAAATTTGTAATCCTCCACAATTAGGTACTACCCAGGTGGTTGGAATAGGAACAGACTGCCCAGTACAATAGACATTAATTTTTATAAGCCTAAGTAGAAACGTAATATTGGAATAAGGTAGTGAGTGGTGGAGGTGGATTTGTGGCCTACGGGCCAGTAATAATGTCAGTGCAGCGTTGCCAATTCAACATAAAATCATTTCTTAAATGTTCTACTTCATGTTTATATAAAATACTAATCTCGAAGAAGATGCAAGACTATCCTCAGAACGAATCTCGAGGAAGATGCAAGATGATTCTCAAAATGAATCTGGTGTAGAAAGATGCAAGGCTATCCTTAAAACGAATATGGTGTAGGAAGATCCATGGCTATCCTCAAAACGAATCTGGTGTAGGAAGATGCAAGGCTATCCTCAAAACGAATCTGGTGTAGGAAGATGCAAGGCTATATACTCAAAACGAATCTGCTGTCTATATCTTAAAATAATTTAATGTAATAAATAAGTAGTCAGTTATTTTTTATAGGCACTGTTCTGGAAACAAGCTCTATATCTGATGTAAAATGTCCAATGTATATCCTTCTGTTGATGAGAAAAAATTAAATCTTCCAGATGTTCTTATTTTAAAGAAAATGTCAATTCTGGGAAATTGTGGTTGGAAACCCTTCTACAGTTGAGTGGAGCAGTCAACATTGTAAAATGAGAACAGGCATACAGTTTCCAACAAAATACTATGAGTTTCCATTTTTTAGCCTTTCGAGTTTTCGTTTTAAAGGCTGAGTTTCCATTCTTTAGCCTTTCGAGTTTTCGTTTTAAAAGCTATTTTCAAAAGATTCTTCAATTTTCAGGTGGAAATTGAGAAATATGATATTATTGAAACTGCTTCAAGTTCCGTTATGAAGAACAAGGGCAGAGGAAACATGACTTTGAATTTGACTTAGGTAAGTTTAAACTGTGATTTTGATATATTGTCTTTGCACAATAACATCAGTAGGTTTTGAACTTAGCATTTTGTCCATCTTTTTTGTACTTTAACGTTTTTCTAGCATTATTAATGAGGCAAGGAAAATTCAAACTCATTGTTATATCTTGTGATAGCACAATGACGTAGGTACTTTTTTTGACGTCTGAACTTAAGCGTCACATTTTTACAGACTTTGCTTTAGTTCATAATGGTTCATGGTGTCCTCAAATTTTGCAACTTTAATTTAACACATTTCCCGACGCCATACAATGAAGAAATTTTGCACAGCGACGTAAGTCGGGTGACAATACAATATCCCGTTGTTACTTTCATATAATTATATATTTTAAAAGCATACTTTATTTTAGTTTTTTTTTAATATGGACTTCATTATCCGAAATTAAATAGTAAATATTAGCCTGCAACGAAGTGTTGTTTGACTAGTTGCAGAACACTTTGGAATTTGGGCCACAAAACATAAGTATCCGAATACCAAAATAACTCGAATTTGTTTTAAGAAATATTTTTCTCAAACAATTCGTACTA